>VZSC01009763.1:17517-57283 GCA_013398225.1 Steatornis caripensis
CGGCAGCGGGGCCGGCCCCGGCAGGTGGGCTGGGGGTGTGCCGCCGCCTGCGGACCAGGGCGGGGAACGGGCCGGGCTCGGGCTAGCGGTACAGATGGGGACGGCGAGGGCGGTTACCGAGAGGGATTAAAGCCCCGCTAAAACTCCTTTAAATTTATGTGTCGATTCTTTACTGAAGTCACCGGGAGAGAGCACAGGTGGAGTACGATAGCGAGTTCTGCTCGCAGAGGACGAGCCGTCCCCGGTTTCTCAGTGGACGGGTGTCACGGTGGGGTCCTGCCGCCTTGCCCAGGGCTGCTGCGGTGACACACGAGGGCCCAGCCACTGACTCGCTCACGTGCGTGTACATAGCGGTTTACCTCAGAGCTCAGCGAGGGTTAGTCAAGTGTTTTTTCTTCAGGTTTGTGAAGAATTTATTTAAAATAGCTCCGGTCTTGAGTGACAGTGTCAGAAGAGACTGCACAGTCTGCATAAACCTGGGAAAGCAGACCTGGGATTTTTGCAAGCAGTAAAAGTTGTTCTGCGTTTATTACACCAGCGGGACTTACCCCAATGCAGATGAAGAGTTGGATAAATTTTGAGACACATTCATATTAGTAAGTGGTGCTCATGAGAGGGGTTTTTCAAACGCAACCATACTGTAATAAACAGGTTTTAACCCTAACCAGAATAGTTACGCTACTACAAAGGATGTGGGTACCTTGGGAATCCGAGGATGCCTTTGCAGATTTCGCTTTCCCAGTAGGAGTGCTACATGGTGGAAATTTTCATGGGTGGTCAGCCTCACCAGTAAACTTTCTTCTGGGAATTTGGTATATGCAGGAGGGCAAATCCCCAGCGATCACTGCCTGCTGCAGTCTTTGTTTTGCTTTTCTTGGGATATGCTGTTTTCCTAGAAAAAAAGTACTGTTTGAGAGGTTTCCAAGAGAGAATAGAAAAGTGATGTTCACTATAGGAGGTCATTTGCTATATGAGAATTCTTTAAAAAGGCCTGTTAATTTTGTGGCCTAGTTCACAGTGGGGTAAGGAAAAAAAGCGAAATGTTGATACATCATCATTTTTGTGGTATTTACTAAATCTCTGGAACCTAATGGAGTGTGTGGATAATCAAAAGACCATGAAATTTATTTTACCCCACTTCAAAATATGCCAAATACCAAGAGGTTCTGGAGGTTTAGGATTGCTGCCAAAATATCTTTATGGTAGTATTTACCCATGATAGGAGTGTACTTAGGTTTCTAATGGGAAATCTCAAAAGAGGAATAACTTTAAAACTTTTTTTGCCCCCTATATACGAATACATCTAATTTGAAAATTACTAATATTCAGTGATAATTAACTACGTAGAATGACTTCATGTATTGTTTTGGTATGAAGATAAAACTCTCGCTTATCTGTAGGGTGTAAAGCTACATTCCCGATTCAGTTTCCGTTCCAAGTCTCTGGGCTGTGTCTGTCATATGAGCTAGCCACCTCTGACGTGTAAAGCTGCTTGATAGAGGATAGTGAGGAACGCAAGTTGGAGCTGGTCTTGTGGTGAGCAGCTGTTAGCTAATTTTTGGGTTTGATTCACTTCAGAATATTTGAAGAAAGCATGTGCAAGATACAACATGGTCATGCTTTACTTTCCTTTGTATATTTTTAGGGGATGGGAAAGTTATTCTTTTAATTGTTAACTTTCCTTTGACCTATAACTGGTTGAATTTTTGCTTAAGGTGATGCAGGACAAAGATCTGGCAAGGCCTGATCTCAGACGGTTTTGTTCTGAGAGTTCCTCTGCTTTCAGTTGCCTGTGGTGGATGCCTAGTTGACCTTTTCTTGGAGACTATGGTGCTAAAATAAAGATTAACCTTTAATGTTAATTTTTCAGCATACGTGTTTTCCAGAAGAGCACCATGTAATCACCTCAGAATTAATCTAAGATATTTTTATGCATTGGTAATTACTAGTTTTTGCCTAACTTGTGCAGAGACCTTGTCTCATGAGCTGAAGTTCCATATTTTATAAGAATTGTTAATCTGAATTATTTTCAACTTCTAAATATTTTAATACTAGGGATTAAATTAAATCTAGTGATCTTGTAGGTGAATTCATGTCTTCTGCCATACTACCTGCTAGACTGGGAACTTTTTGTGCACTGAGTAGAATCATCTACCATAGTCAGTTCCCTTCTTAAAAGACTTTCTGTAACTTAATCCCTCAAAGTAAGCCATCATGTCTGTGGAGTATATAATTTCGGTGTTTTACACAGTAGGATCTTTTCTTTTTGTCCCATGTGTTAAATCTATGTATCAGTCTCTGATGGGTAGGCAGATTTGCTTGCTTTATATGCAAGGCAAGTGAGATTTATCCCAGAATGATGTGAGGAAAATGTTTCGCTCTTTAATTTGCTAATGTGTAGGAGTTAGTCTTCTGTATTTGCTGTGCAGCATTAATAAAGCTTAACTGGCTATAGCAGCCCCTCTTTATTGCAGAGCACACTAATAAGCTTGTCTACTGATCTTAACTTCTGATTTGGCTGAAAATTAATGAAGAAGCCACATGGTGAAGAGCTTGTTTCCTTTAAGTACATATAGAATACATATAGTACTTTGCTGTTTGATGACAGACAACTGAAAAAGAGAATTGACATATTTTATATGTTTCAAAACTCTGTTAAATTAGTCACCACTGTGTTCTCAGCTCTCTACTGTGCTGCGGTCTGTGTGCACTCACAGTGGGTGATGTGATGCTGTTGTCTTGTGCAAAAAATGTTGTAATGTTGTGCAAAAGGTTAATTTTGGGGTTTTCCCTGAGTGAAGAACACATTATTTGACAAGTCCTTCCTGCACCTGGATTTATGTAGATGTATGTCTTTTATCTGAGACCTTCTCATCTGTCGAAATAAGGTTCACTCAGTTGCTTGGTTCATGGATTTATTGCTGTCTTAACTTTGCTTTTTAAAAAACCCAAACTCTGTCCTTCTGTGGTATTACACTGAGGGGAATTCAACATATGTAATGAAATTCTGAAGAGATCGCTTAAAAGGTGAGTAGGCCAAGATTTTGCTGTTATTTCTAGGCCTACATTTATGTCCTCGCTCTCTTGATCCATTGTAATGGTAATTGTAACTATCATTGGCTTGGTAATTAGAATTGAGTCTAGAACTATTGTTGTGTAACAGAATTTGAAATAGGTTATCTCAAGGTAGAGAATCCTTATTATGGCAAATGGAATTTGTGTCATCCTGTCAGACTGATGACTTAACACTGATAAAGTTTGATGATATGACCATATTATTGCAAGCAATTATTTTTGTCAGTCCATTACCAAAGGAAGCTTGTTAGAATATGTACAAGAATACTCACAAGCTTACTATAATTTCTAAATGCGTACTTCATGGAATAATTCAGGCTGGAAGGAGCTTCAGAGTGTTTCCAGTTCAACCTGGGCAAAGCAGGCTCAGGTGCAAGGTCAGACAAGGTTGCTTAGGGCTTTATCCAGTTGGATCTTGGAAAACTAAGGATGGAGACAGCATAACCATTCTGGGCAACATCCTCCTTGTTTCCCTGCCTCTCTCCTCCCTGTCTCCCCAAAAACTGGAACCTTATGTTTCTGGGTAGAACTGGTCTCTTCTAGCAGGCCTCTTCAGGCAGGCTTTTTAGGCAAGACCCATTAATCAAAAGACTGGAAATCAGTACTGGTACAGAAACAGATGCCTTTTGCACTAATATCAGCAAGGTGGAATGATTTATATCTGAACTACTAGACAAAACTGAACTTGTGCATCGTCTGCTTTCTGTTAGATGCCATCTGCTGTGGGGATGTCTCTACATCTTCTGATCCAGACATGAAGCCTTGAAGCTTTATTCCTTAGTCACAGACAACAGTTCCCTTCTCAACTTAGTTTCTATGATTTGCTCAGATTATCAGAACAGCATGTTTCTGGGTGAGTTGTGACTATCTGTATTATAACTAGCTTCTCTTAAGTCTCCAGTTAAACAATGAGCCCTTTTATTTTAAATCAGGATTGAAGGTATTAGTTCAGCTAATGCCTATCTAGCTCAGATATTCCTTGCTTTTATGGTTTAAAGTATCTTGGGAAGACTTCTCTTTATAATTCCAAGAGACAGGAGTTCAGATCTCACTGTAGCTGAATTGGCTCATTGTCCTCCTCAAGAATGACGCAGTCAGTCATATGAATGCCTCGACATTGATTTAAGTGTCTTTTTGGTGGTGTAAAAATCCTGAAAGTCCGTGGTGGCCATTTTAAAGGAAGTTTCTTTGATTGCAGGTGCTTGCATGTGTGTGTGTATGCTCTTGTAGGTGATCCAGGGTGTCCCTGAAGTAGCTGTACTTCTTTGTCCTTAGTTTCTGAAATTCTCTAGATGCTTTATTAACTAAGCAGAAAAGAGACTCCTGTCTACCACATCTTGGGTGCACAAAATCTGATGAATTGCAGGAGCTACCACACTGATATAAACAGACTTTAGACCTTGCTGCCTTGTGCTGTCATTCCCAGACTGTGTTTTTATGTTGTTTCAAGCAGCGGGCTGTTTGTGCACACTAATCCAGGCCCCCTGCTTTGTTTAACTTAAGCCTTCAGCCAAGCCCCATATTCTTTCTTGTACAGCTCTGGAGAGCAACAACTTTAAGGACAGCTGACAACATTGCTATCTTGGCCTCCATGTATCGAATGCTCTGCTCCTTGCTGTCTTCCCTGCCTCCTCCCCATGTTTGCCTGTTTTTTTAAACAAGATTCAAGTGGCCTATGTTAGTTTTCCTGCGGCTGCATGCTGCAGGAGGCATCTGCATTTCCTCAGGCCTGGCACCTCTTGGCAGCGTGGCTCTCTTCACAGCACCGCAGAGGGTCTTCAGGACTACTAGGGAGAAGCAAAGTGGTGTATGTTTGCCAGGTCAGGGCCCTGACCTCCATCTGAAGAGAAAAAGCAAAGAAAGAGGGTCATGTCTGTCTCCCGTTGGGAGCCTGCCTGGTGTTATAGCAGAGGAAGCTACAGGAAAGAGCAGAGGATGCACTGCTGGGAGTACAGTGCCCTCCTCTGAAAGGAGAGAAAGGCTAAAGCCAGAGGAGCTGACAATATTAACAGGAAGTTGAAGGCTTTTGTCTTACCTGTTTCCCCACCTCTGATGAGGCTCTCTGTTGTTTGCCGTTCTAGATAATTTGCTAATAGTTTTGCACTCTGCAAAGAGCCGTGAGGATTTGTCTAACTTGGTCTTCCAAACAAATTCCTAAAGATGTGTCTTGGGACTCCTCAGGCCAAATTGGAGGAGAGATTGGTTTGAATTTGTTTGAAATCCTTTTTGAAGGAAATTGTGGAAGAGAAGTTTTAGTGGAATACATAGGATAAGTCTAAATCTTTTCTTGTTCAGATAAATGTGCTTTCTCAATACTGCAGCTCTGGAAGGAGACCTGAACAGAGTAGATTGGCTAATGGCTTGAATTCTCTAAAAGCCGTTGGTTCAATCTTTCTTGTGAGTTGTCACTTTAAAGAGAATTTTATGATCTTGTAGTGGCTGGTTCTGTCACCCATCATGCCAGTTCGTTGCATCAGGCAAAGGCACAAATACATCAGGGAAAGTAAAATGCTCTTTTACTACCAGGCATGTTTGTTGTATCCAGTGGTGAAGAGAACATTTCTTGTCCTTGTAAGGTACCTAGTACAGTTGCAGCTTTTATCTTTTCACAAGTAAACCTTACTGGTCTAGGGGTTTGGGGCAGCAATACAAGACAGACATACACATGGCTATCTGGAAAAAAATGTATGTGTAATACTGCTTATAGAATAGCTATTACATGAAAATAAGATATTTAAATGTCCAAAGTCATCCAGTTCCTGGTGGAAAAAGTAAAGCATGAGGTGTACGGAAATCATCCAACTATCCCTGTATTTAAGCTTCGTCATATTATGAGTTTATTGTTACTTTCCACTGAAACAGAACTGTTGCTTTGGTGGTAAAAGGTTAGTGTATACTGGTTCGTCATAGAATCTACTGAATTGTGAGGATCTGGGAATACATTTAGAATACCTTAGAAAACACAAGAAGACCAAAGTTTAGAAATTATTCTATACTAACCTCGGGGTTATTAAAAACCCCTGAAGTTTTTCCAGTGTGTTTCGCCCTCTCTTTAATGAGTGAAGCTCCTCTAGATCTGTGCTTGTTTTTATCTTGCATGGAAGAAGGCAGCTATGTGGGGGTTTTGTTTTGTTTTGTGGGTTTTCTTAAAGTCATGCCACTGCATCTTTTGCCTGGAAAGAATGCAGTTTGGTGGTATGCTGTGGGGAACAGGACGTTTGTTCCTGGCTCCCATCGCAATGTAGAAGTGTGTTGGATAGATAAGAGAGGAGTGAATGGGGGCAGAAGAAATGGAATAAAACTGAACATGTTTATTAAGAAATTTGAAAGTGGGAACTTTTGTTGGGCGAAGGGGGATTGACTTCCTTGGGGACAATGAGATGGGACTGGGGTGGGGTGAAATCCTAATGTCTCTCATATCCAGTTTGGCAGGGTCTGTGTCATGTTCTGTTGCTCTTGCTTTGTGATAAACAGTTTCTGTACAAATGTCTGAATCATCTGTAGATGACTATTCAGATTTACAGTTCTTTTGTTATCAGGACACTTACATTCCAGACTAATAGACCTGGTGGCTGATTAACCCTTTCTGTGGAGACGGTCTGTAGAGATGGGCGAGAATTCTGTAACTGTAACATGTTAAAGAGGATTTTGCCTGCTCTGCAGGAATTCGTTAGCACACCCTCTTGTATATGCCAGCTGCATACAACCCTACTCCCACACTTTTTTTTTTCCCCTTTAGTGTATCACTATTTGCCTTCAGATCAGGGCAGCAGCCTTGACTACTTGATGGTTTTGTCTTTGTCTGTCCTTGGTCTATCTGGAAACATGCTCATAAATTGTTACTTCATACAATATCTCTCCCACTACTCACAACTTCAGCCTGGCTTTATTATTCCCACTTCTTGGACACACGAAGAAGCTATTGCACCTGGCTGTTGATTCACTGCTGAGTCCCAGCATAGTGGCATACTTTTCAACTCAGTCCCAGTCATTCTCCTCCCACTCTGTCTCCTCTTCCCAGCACGGTCACTATTTCACTAACTTGTCCCCATTCACCTTCACCTGGTGGTTGCTTGGTCCCACGTCACCGGTTCTCTCTTGCCCCATACAACTATTTAGTTCTGTGCCACCAAATACTCTCATCTGGCTGCAACTCTTCAGAAATGCTGGCTGCGGCAGCTCCTCACATCAGGTGTCTAGCCAGTACAGTGCTGTTGTGGCAGCCTCCAGTGTTCTGCATGCGATGACTCTTGTTTCTCTACACGTGTATTTTTCTTGTTGTTACACCAGTGGAGGAAAGCCCTGTTTTCCCTTTGTAGGAATCCTGGTGGGGCTGCAGGGAAGTTTGATGCTTCTGAGAGGAAATAACTTGTTGGTATTTTGCGACGCCTTGACACCTTCCTGTGCATGGTAAAGGGACCATTGAAGCTAAGTGAGAAAAGCAGACTGGAACTGTCTGCTTGTGAAGGCAAACATGATGGGCACAGCAGCTTCATCCTGACATAAGGTAGTTATGGATGAGAAGGGTTGAGGTCTGTATTGGGGTTTAAATACTCTGAAAAGCTGCTAAAAACACTGCAACTTTAAAAATCCATTGGAGTTGCACATCAGCTGTACCTGTGGATAGTAGTTTTGTTCCTCCCATTCACAAAAAAAAATATGCAGTGGAACTAGAAAAGCTTTAGAGCAAATTGGGAAGAGTGATCAGATATATAGGATGTTTTTTGCATGAGGAGAAATTCTGTAGAATAGAAATCTTCAGCCTCAAAAAGATTGCTGTGGAGAGGACATGAAAGAAACCTATGAATCACAAATAAATAGGAAGTAGTAAATGAAAGTACTAGGTACTGTGTAGAGCTGGGAGACATCACGTGGAACTAGCAGGTTGATTCAACATTAAAAAGGAGTTTGTTCATCCCACCCCATGAGCTGCAGAGCTCCTTGCCACAGGATAATATGCATGCTGAAATATTTACATGGGTTCAAAACTTAATTGGGCAAACTTATGGAAGACGGCTCTGTTAAGGATTAAATACAAAGATCTTGCCTCTAGTTGAAGCCACAAACTGGAATCAGGGAGACTTGTTCTGTGGCAGCATTGCCACATGCTTGTCCTCTTTTAAACTCTTCCCTAAACATCTGACAAAAGTAAGGGGCTAAAATGATCCTTGGTAGATTCCCATACAGCTATTCCCATGTTTGTGTGCTGTGGGCTGTTCAGCATGTATGAATTTTATCCTCTTTCCATTGCCACCCTTGGTGCTTTCTCCGCAGAGCAATTGAGAAGTCATACCAAAACATGATGTTGCAAAGGGATCTCCACTTAGTGCAGTACAGCGGGTACCCCACTAGTTCTCTACCACCTGCTGATCTGTGTGGCTTCTACAGGGTGTTTTTTCACATAGTATAGTTTATGCTACCTCATGTTTTTAATAAAGCTTCCTGAACAGACATAGGGATGGAGAGGAGCCTTTGATACAGCGTAGATTTTGTAGAGGGTGATGGCTGTCGCCAGACTTGCCAAGAGAAGCATTTAGCTTCCCTGGAGTGAGCTGGTGACAAGCTTCACAGACAAAGTTTCTAAAAATTACTTGATTAGGTGAGGGAGAAGTGCAAAGGTAAGTTTGGGGGTTTTGTTTGGTTTTTTTAATTGAAATCTTTCATTTTTATTACTAATTGGAACAGCACTATGGTTTTCTTTTTTTAAACATACGCATTTGTTGAAGTACATTTAGGCATCATGAAACTAACAAAAAAAAAATCAGTGTTACTGAGCTTCATTGTGAATCTAGTATGTTTCAGTAATAAAGTGATTTATCTAGGATATGAAGCACTTCAGGATCTTTTGGAATGGGAGAACAATATAACTAGCAGTATAAGAAGAACAAATAGTGTAAATCCACAATACTGAACTTTCTTTCTGGGGTAAGCAGGGTAATTGCAGGTTTCAGAGCATAATGTGAATGCATGAGTGTATAATGGTGTGGGCTAAAGTCGGAAATAGGTGCATAACACTAAAGTGATAAATAATGTGTTATTGATAAACTGATGACACAGGATTATTATATTGAGGGTTCATCTGGCTCAGGTCCTGTATTATACTAGTGTTGGGAGAAAAGCGTAAGACTGTTAAAAGTTGTGCAGTGGGAAAAGGAGGATCTCTGGCAGTTTAGGTGCTTTCTGAGCCAGAAGTTGCATTGAGATCATTAAGGCTGAGCGACATTGTGAGTTTTATCTTTCGGTAGCTGGCTCAGCCCTTTTCTGAACCAATTTAAGTTCATGGTCCCCAGTCATTTGTGGGGAGGGAACCCTAATCTAATAATGCATTATGTGTTTAAGACAGAACTGGAACAAAGACCTTATAGTTGTGGCAATTGTAGATAAAGCATCATACTTTCTTTCACTCTGTTCTTTGCAGACATGTGCAGAGAAAAGAATTAATGTTACAGACAGTAATGTCACAGTTTCACAGAGCTGCTTCTAAAACCATATTATATTGCTGCATACTGGGAAACTTCACCAACGGTGAGCTTTGGCTATTGTGTTCATCCTTTACAGGATTCCACAGGATCATCCTTACAATGTAAGATACTTGTGGCATGTAAGAGTTTTTGTATGGCATTTACTTACTGGTTTAGAAAGGAAGGGTCAAGGCAGCTCTTTGCATTAAGAAACTTCGTCATCAGCCTCAGCCTGTAGTTACTGGTGGAGGAGGAAGTAGGGAGATGTATTGTTCTCTTACATACTTTGTGGGGCAAGGTCGGATTAAAAAATATCAGATTACATAGAGTTTTCAAAGGATTAGAATAATAGTACAAGGAAATAAAATAGTAAATAATTGCCACTCTCATATGCCTAAAAAGCAATGAGCCGGACAGCAGATTATAAGATTGTCATCTTAAAGAACAACAAAATCAATGTTTTTACAAGAAACAAATCTGAAAAAAATGCAGGAGGGTGATTATTGCCATCTACTTTTTAACCTTTAGATGCACTTGAGTCTCATTTTCCACATTTTTTTTTCCCCATGCAAACAGTAGTTTTTACATTAATGTAAGCCACAAATCAAAACTACTTACAATTTAAAGATTCTGTGATTGCTTTTCTTTTCTGTAAGTGTATTTCATTTTCAAAAACTTGGCATTAACCACAGGAGTTGTGGAGGGGAAAAAGTAGTTAAGTGGGCATCAGAACAGGGCAGAGAATTCTTTCTTACATGGCTTTACAATTTATTTAAATGGTTCCTATACATTTTGATGGCTTCCTAGATCTAATGAGCACAAAGAAGAAACTAGGTTCAGGAAAATATCTGTTTTGATTTCTTCAATATTTTTAAAAAAGAACATAATTACCAAAAAAGGTGAATGCATCACTTCTTGTTGATAATGAAGATGCTGAGTTGATTAATTTCTTTCATATGTGAATCTCAATGGAAAATATTGCACATATCACCTCGGTTCCCATTGCGGATGCTGAGCATTTATAAATAGTTTAGTTAATGAACCGTGCTATGATGATGTTAGCTATGGTGGCAGTTAAGTGGAAGAAATAATGGAAAAGAAAATTAGAACATGATTTTACATAGTATTGGAAGGCAACATAACACTTGTGCAGTGCTAGTTACTTTTTAAAGACAAGAATGACAGTGAGATTTAAGGGAAAAAATAAAAAAGTTGTACTATATTATTATAAAGTATTCAACATATTTTTTATGTTGTATATATAACTTTGCGTATACCTTGAGCATTCTCAGATTGGCATTTCTGCATGTTTAATGAAGCAGTTGCTTCTGGGTCATCACTTAAAAAAAATTGGTTGTGAAGAAGCAAAGCTTTTTAAATACTCTGCATGCGAATTGCTTGGGTTTTTAATGCTACTCAACTGTCACTTAATTACCATAAAATAATTTGTAAGCATTTTAGAAACTGGTAGTGGAAGTTTTGTATCTGTCTTGCATGCTCCAGACACTCTGAACTCTGAAATGTAGACAATAATCATTCGGCTTTGACACAGTCATGATCCTTGTCATCATCACAGAGATGAAAAAGTAAGATTACTGGTGATACAGTGTGTGGTGGCTTATTTTCACATTTTGGGCAGGGAGGGATGATTTAAGAGACCACTGAATGCTAATTTCTGTTGCTTTGTTACCATGCGTATTTTAAATGGAAGAACAGCAAACGGATTTAATTTTTACGAGATTTGCAGCCAGTAGATTGTAAAAATTCTCCATCTGCTTGTTAGCAGCCCTATGCTCCAGTTTTAAAAAGAAGAAGATTATAATGTAGCTTATGAGCTGGAATGGACTGGAATAAATGAATGAATGAAATGTTCTGAAGATCCCCAAGTGTTGGTAGTGTCATAGGGTTTAACTGCAAGAGATCTATCTTTCAATGTATCTTTTTTTTCCAGCACTATGAGTTCTTAAAAACACACTTCATTGCTCAGGCTCTCTAGCTGGTACAGAGTCATTGAATAGAGGTCGCCATTTCTTTTTGCATTTTTAGTACAGGTCTCAGCATAACACTCCTTAACTTTTCTGAGGCTTCTTTTGGGTGTTGCAGCATTAGTAAACCACAGTGACTGGATCTGAAACTTATGGCTGGTGACCCACCTGTGGTCCCTTTCAATTAATTTCTTTCCTGACATTAAAAGTACTAAGAAGTTTTATAATATTACCTGACTTCTGCAGAGTCTGGTTTAAAAGTGATTGGAAAGGGTTTTTTTCTGGGGAAAAAAAAAACCTATTAAGCTAGGAAGTCAAATGAATGGTCCCTTGGGAAGTTCTGGAGTTGCAAATTGCTTCACTGTGGAGGAGTGTATCGGGGAAGATGTAGTCACTTGCTTTGTACTACTTCTTTGTTTTATGCATCTCATAGGCCACTGTTCCAGATAGGATGCTGAATTCAACAAGTCTCTGGCCTGACTTGTTCTTGCTGTTCTGACTTTTCCTTGATCTTCACAATTTTTTAATTGCTACTTTATTTCGCATTTAAGTCCTCTGCTTCCAGAGCCTGGTTAGCATGTTATCTTATGTGGCCTTATGCCAATGTTTATGGGATTAAAGCAAAAGGAAGTTCTGGTTTGCTGTTTACATCAAAAATGCAGAGAGAATCTGATAGGTTACTTCTATTTAGTGAAACTGAAACTTCATACCTGGTGCCTCAGTCTCTCTGACAGACTTTAGTCTCAGCATGATCAGTTTCTAAAAAGAATAATGCTTTAATTTTTGCTAGATAAAGCTAGACTAATTGTGCGCGTAGAAATATGAACAAAAAATGGTGGAAAAAGTTAGAAAGCAATTTTTTTGTTTGGTTTTATGAGCTTAACTATGTGGTGTTGTAAAGAGAGGAAACTGTGCTGTGGAAAATAAATACTTGCTAAAACTCTTAAAAACCACACAGAGGACAAACTGAGGCAAACTAGTGCATAATGAAATGGAAGCATAAAACTAAAGTGAAGAAGGTGATAGTTACAGATATGAAGGAATTGGCAAAAAGTGAGAGTGAAATTAAGGCTGAAGAAACCAACTTGAAATTCTGTTTAAGATGTGAGTACAAATGTGTTTTAACATTGTGAAACTCTGTAGAATCCAGAAGCCAGATGGGTTGTTTGACATTATTACTGTGGTTAAAATGTGGTCACTACTACAAGTGTGTGCATTTGTTTTTAGAAAAATACGTCAATCTGCACTAGCTTTTGAAAAAGAAAACACACACCCACCCCCCCAACCCTAAGCTGGAATTGGTAAAAGTAAAAACAAACATCTAGAAATATGTTCCCATATGTAGCTCGCAATGAACATAATCTTCTTTGCTGCAAACAGTAATAACTTATATTTCATAAATTGCAAGGTCTTGAGTTTTGTATGCATAGTCAGATAGGCATAATTTGTCTGCATCTGCATTTATTGTAACCACAGATCACGTAAATCCTGTTGTGTTGCCCCATAGATGCCTAGACGTTTTTTCCTTTCACCTATTTTCTGTGCTTTTAATCTGGTAATAAGTCATTTCCAGACCAAAGCATTATGAGGACTGATAGATCAGATGTCATAAAGCAGCAATAGAATTAAAATGCTTCGACTTTGAATATTCCAGAAGCTCAAATGCAACGCTAACCTAATTGTGGCATTATCCTTGTTTTACTCACCTATGGATGTGATTGTATCTCTCATGTGTTACTGCACTTCCTGCTCTTCTGAAGTAATGTTTTTACATTGTTTCTGCACTTACAGCTCACTCTTGTTATGGATCTGTCCTAGATTCTTTTCTCTGACCCTCTAAATGGATATTTTAACTATGTTTAAAAATGAGGGAGGAGAAAGTAGGCAAACCTGTTAAGATTGTCAGGTTCTGCAACGTTACTGGCATGTCCAGTAAGTGCTCTTTGCTTTATTAGTAAATGACCCAACTCTCAAATGAATAACTTGACATGCTAACGGAGCTACAAGGTATTGCTGTTCTTCAGTATCTGAGTCTTGTTTACAGTTGTTTTTAAGGAGCATGACCCATCTTGTATAATCTTCCTGCTTTGAAATTGGCAAACGGTGTTGTAATTACGAAAATAGAATTATTCCTTTCACCTAGAATTTTTCTTTTTCCCCTACCTGACAGGTATGTAACTAGCTGTAGTTGTGTGCTGTTGTGGTTGCTTTCATATGTATGTAGTTGAAGATGGTTAGAGATGGCATTCATGGCTTAGGATTCAACTGTGCTTTGAAAATGGGGCTTTGCCATTACAATTGTTGGTGGATAGGTGGGGTTTTCTTTTGTATGTTAAATAAAAACGTGCTGCGATTGAAAGTTTTAATTCAAACAGTATGTACTGAAGTCAGGGAATGTGTTACTCTGATGCAGCTAATTGCATGCAATCACTTGAGATTCCTTAAACTGCAAATGAAAATATTCCAGGACTTTAACAAACTGAAATGCTTCATGTTCCAGAAAGATGAGGTGGTTTAGGAGAAGGACCGTGGAGCATGGGCCTTCCTGGCTTTTGTGTTCAGCTACAAAATAGAGGACTCATTGTTCTGTCTTTTAATTGTAAGAGATTGCAACTCCCTTTTCTTTTCTTTTTTTAATTTATTTTAAGCATCCCATTCACAGTCTTGAAGTGCATAAGAACAAACGATCTTGTTGAATACGTTCTCAAACAATACAGTAAAAAATGGCTCTCGCCCTGTTTGAGCTAACAGCCCTGTGCATTTGCTTTGAGGCCGTAGGCCATGGCTGGGTGTTGGGAAGATGAGTAGCCTGTGCGATTGCGGTAAGTGTGTCACATCCTGCCCTCAACTTTGCCCTCCTTGGAGGCTCTGGCAGACTCCCTGTGGTTTGCCCACCAGCCAGCTGGGAGCGGCTCGAGAAAACTTCTCTAACCTGTGGATCTGGTTCTCGAGCAAACTTTCAGACTTAACAGTATATTGATGCTCCTTGCCAAGCCCAATTAGGAGAGAGGCGAAGGTACTGGGGCAGGCTTTCAAAGTTTGGCGGAGTACTCATCTGTAATTTTGTGACAAATTTAATTGTGTGTATTCAAAGCATGTTGTATGGGGATGCTGTGGGGTGTTTTTTTTTCTCCTTGACAACCCAGTAAACTCCTTTGTAAACATGAGACTACTGAAGAGCTTCCCTCTTTTTTGTGAAAATCTTCCCCCATCTCTACTGCTGGAATAGTGTTTCTGTCTGTGCTTGGAGGGAAATGGGCAGGTAACTGCTTTGACGTTAGGTGCATATGGTGTGAATGACAGTGAGTGTTTGTTAAGTAAATATGAACTGCTCCTTCCATAGGGATTTTTAAAGATAACCTATCCAGTCAAGGCATGTCGTTGGAAATTTACATGTCTTGATATGAATTACCCTGTCATCTGTGTCATCAGCAATCTGTGTATTTCTTATTTGAATTCCTTTCCTTCCTTTAACTTGCCTTACTTTGAATTCACTTTCTGTCTGCTACTTATTTAGGTGTCCTCCTTGTTCTGGAGCCTAACCATAGAATGAAGAGATTAGAAATTATCTCCACTGTTGCTTCTCTTGCTCTGAAAATTTTCACTTATACTTGGTTCCGTCAAACAATTGTTAATTGTTTATACAGAGCTTTTAAATTATTCATTCTTCAAGTAGTCCCATTCTCTACTTTGTTGTGATCAACATTTGTGGGGTTTTTTCCATATGTGAATCTGTCCTTGGTGTATCTCACAGAGAGGCAAAAGAAAATGGTGTAAGAATTGTATTGTTTGTATCTAGATTTTTTTACTTTAGGATGCAGTTACTCAGAAAAAGGCATTTTGAGCATCAAAAAAATATATCCACAAAACATAAACCACATGACAACTTTTTTCGTGTTTTTTTTGGTCCTTGGGCTTACTTTCCTCACTGTTATAGTATTGGAGCTAATACTATTTTAATTTGAAAGACATAAACAGGGTTCTGGTCGGAAGAAAAAGACTTCTGAAAGGATTTTCTGTGATACTGGACAGAGACTACTAAAAGGGCCTAATTGCTTCCTATACAAGTTTTATTGTCTCTTTGGTTAGCAGATAGTTTATTTCTATAGTCGTAATAGTAGCTTGCAGTGGGTCATAGTCAAGGTGAAAAATAATCAGTGCAGCTTTCACATATAACACAGGCTCCTGATGCAGGAAGGACTGGCCAGAGACATAGGTCGTCTCCTTGAAACATGTGTTGCATGTCTCATTAGAAAATCTGTAACTAGACAAAAATGTTGTCATATTTCAGCTGATGGATGAGGGGTGGTGGAGTGCTGGATCAGCTGTCAACTGATGTAACTTTTCAGATTTGCACTGAAACGGTGTGAGCAGCTTCCGTGGACTGTCCATTTGCCTTACTGTCTCCTGTATATCTCTCTAACTGCATGGGCTTCGTGCTAGGCTGAGGATGTGTGTGCAAAGGGTAGTGAGGACAAAACTGGATCATCTTCCTGTCGTTGTGAATGATGGCCTTACTGGAAGGCATTGCTGAAGGCTTGCACAGTCAGGACACTGGTGGGGTTGCAGGTGGCGGGTATGGGCCCTGAATAGGTGACTGGGGAAAGCCCTCTCAGCACGTATCTGTGGGCTGGCTTTGATCCTACACCTGTGGGCGTCAAACATCTTGATCAGTCACTGAAGAGGAGAACAGGACATCAGAGAGAGCAGAGGTGACAGACAAGAGGAGGAAAAGGGGCTTGAGGCTAGGCTTTGGAGAGAAGGAGGGGGAGTCCCGGAGAGAGGAAATACAGAAAAGGGAGATAATAGCCATATGGTATACGGAGGAAGTACATCAAATTCATGGTTCATTAAGTTTATTTTGCCTGTCTTCCTTCTGCTTGTTTGCTTTTTATCTTGTGACAGAGCGTTAGCATAATCCATTTGTGAGTGACATAACTGTACAACCGATCATCCCCTATAGAAGTGTTGCACGAGGTGCCCGCCGTGTCGCCTCTGCGAGAGGGCTGGGCGAGGAAGTGAGTCAGGGGCAGCCCTGGCACAGCAGCCGGTGCCTGCCCTCCCTGCGTGGCTGAGCACTGCCCTGGAATTTTCCAGGTAGGGCACAGGGAGAGGTGAGAGGGAGAGCGCGTGAGACGGGATTTGGACAGGGAAGGGCTTGTCCTGGGGAGAACTGCCACTGTCCCGAGCTTCTGGTACGTGAGGGAACACCAAACGATACAAGTAAATTGGGGTAAAAATGCAGCAGATGCATTTAAAAGTATCTAACGCTGCCTCTTCATTTTATTACCTTTTCATTACCATTTTCCTTTATTAATTTGAAACATACACTGACTTTTTTTTCTCTCTCTCTCTCGAGCGTAGATTTCAACACATTTTTGTGCGGGTGCCAAGAACACTGTGTTCTGTTAAGTCACGGGGTGACGTAGGGCGCTGGCCGGCCGCCAACCTGGGTCAAGTTCATTCAAATAAGTTTCAGTGGCGGCTCTTGCTGCCTGAGCCCTGACAGTCCTGCCTTCGCATGGTAGGTGGCTCTGTTGTGTTAGTTTTCCCGAAGAGCTTGGGCTTTCAGGGCTTTAAATTTTATAGGCTTTTGAATTTTCTTTAATGTTTGCAGAAGGATTTAAAAAAAAAAAAAAAAGCCCAACCTCACATGGTGAGGTGGTGAGGAGAGAAAAGGAGATGGCCATGGACAAGGTCTGCAAGTTATAGCATGTGTTTAAGTGTTTTCATTTCTCTGCCTCCTTTTTTTTTTAACTTCTCTCCTTGTGATGGCATGTGATCGTGGGGTATACTTTATGTCTTTAAAGCAGGAGCTACTCCTGAGGTTCCAGTGACAAAATACCGCTTGTGACAAAAAAATAGATCAAATGGCACATAGTACATGAAACCAGCAATGGCTGTGCTAGGTTAATCGCTTCCATTTCCTACAGGATTTTGTCTTTTGCTCTCTTAGCTCTGGAGCTTTGGACTGTTCTTAAAAATGCATTAAGTCAAGAAATCCGTTTTTCAGGGTGAGCTTCCCATGTCCAGGATTGTCCCATGTCATGGTGTTGAAAAGTCAGACCAGTTTTCTTGGTCTCTTTATTCCAGCTTCCCTTTCAGGGGACTGTGTTGTTGCTACTTTGCATAGTAGCATACTTTTCCTTCCTGTAACCCTACCACAAATCACACTAGATCCCCTCCCCTTCACTTCCAGTAACTGCTCTGTGAGCAATAATTTTGGAACTACTGGCAAAATAAGAGTCTTTGACAAGCTCATAAAATCCTTACAACAGGATAGCCATTATAACGCCAGAGACAGCACAAAGTGGTCTCTAAGACAACTGTTGATATTTTAGTATCTGATGAGAAATCCATTCTTCCCGTTTGCTTCTGGGATATATTTTTTTAAATTAAGAATGAGATCTCTGGGAAAACTTGATGTTTCTAGAGAGAGGTGATTGGTTTTAAAGAGAATGGAGAAGTGAATTTACAGGTCATGATTTAGATCTGTTTTAACTGTCTCTTATTTGCACAGGTTAGCCATTTAAAAAAAAATAATTCTTTTTAGTTGTGCACCAAGTTTCCAGGTCTTGGCTCACCTGATGTTTGACTTTTAAGGGAGAGAAACATAGTAGTGTCAGGTTCCCATGATTCAACACCCACTCCTGAGTTGCCTGTCGGTGCTTGCTGGCTTATCTTCTGTGTGTGGGAGAGTGGAGGATGATCAGATTTGTGTTCATCACTAGGTGTCACTCACTTGCAATTACTTAAAGTATGTTTCAGGGCAAAATTAAAATAAACAAAAAACCTCTTGCTTCCTACCTCACCCAAACTGGGTATGTGGGGGGGGGAAGGAAATGGTGTGAAATCTGGAAAAGAATTTTTTACCATCCTTCTTTCCCATAACGCTATTGTATGTGGTGTTTCGTAATTTTATTGCTTTATAGCATATCTTGATTTGTATTTTTGTTATTCTTGAATAGTTCTGTTGATGCAAGATAAAATTTTCTTTTATATTTTCAATGATATTTTCTTCCGTCTGTTATCAAGATTGTAACAACTTACGGTAGTATTGTAAAAGATACCAAAATCTACCTCAAGGGAGGTGCAGCAATGGAACTATGGGATCATTTGAGAGAATGCTTGGAAAAAAAGGAGATGACAGGACTCATAAAATTGTTCTTGGGACTTGACCACTGAGCTATGTTGGGCAAAGGATGAGATTTAAAAACTGTGCATGTATAAAGATGATTTATACTTCTGTTATCTAACAAACTATGTGGAATGTGCCTCAGCTGAGTCCTGGTCAGCCTTCTCCCTCATCAAGTGATTAGTATGGGGAGTGTATGTTCAGTTGTTGAACTACAGAACATTTAAAAATTCTAATGCTGAAAAGATAAAAGGGGGAGAGGAGGAAGGTTAAGCAGTAAGACTCAATAGATTTGTTCAGAGCTGTTGAATGCACACCAAATGCTCTAAATATTTTATTCCAGAAGGACAGTTTCCAGAGAGTGTACAAGTGTCCGTGCGGATAACTGGGAACTTTATTGGCAAGGAAGACTACTTTATTCTCCTGTATCTCCCCCTCTTCCCCTTTTATAACCTTGCAATGTGATGTGTCTTTTCTCCAACCTGGTTCTGTCGTTCGGTTTGAGGGCTGGGACTGCTGTGGATTGAGATGTTGAATAGACTCTGCCTTCCCTCCTTCAGGTTGAAGTGAGCTAGGTCTATGTTGAGTCTGAGTTTGTCTCCTCAGGAAGCTGAACCTCCTGGAGGGTCTCCAGCAGCGCTTGCTGGGGAAGGTTCTCTAAATGGCTTCCGTGGTGTTAAACGTGGGCTTTGAGTGTCAGTAAAAAACTGCTGAAAAACTAAAGCTTGTCTGTTGTGTGTTTTCTTTTTCACCCTCTCTCCTGTGTAAGCAGATGCGTTAGTTTAAAAGGTATAGCTGTATACAGACATTACATTCCCTCATCCTTTCTTATACATCAATAGTAGTGGTTCTTTGAGATCAACCATGTTTCTGTGAAAGGTGACTTAAGACAAGGAAACCCTTCTAGACAAAAATCATTATTCCTGTGGTCCTGGAGCAATGATTTGCTTGAAGGTGACAATAATGGAACAAATCTGTTGCAGGGTTGAAAGTACAGTCTGAAGAGAAGGAAAAGATTTCTATTTTGTTTATGCTGAGTAAGATTCTTAGCGCCAGCCTACCCCTCTGCACAACATATATGTGGATATCCACAGAAGTTATGCGCTAAGAATATAAACAAGTAAATCTCTTAAGCTCTGTGTCAGACCCCTTGTTTGCAGTGTGTTTGCTCATATTTAGGCCCCAAAACCAGCATGAATTTCTCACAACAGTTGAGAAGAAAACACACGGCCTCCACTGATACCTGCACAGATATGACAGAACTCTTAATTATAAGATTTGGTTTCCCTTTGTGAAGATTATAGGTTAAAAGATTCATCTCCTTGTTCTATCTTGGATTACTAAGTGTTTGTGGCTGTGTGTCACTGTATTTATGTAGTACACATGTTGTATTTGAATTTAACTGAGAGTGTGTTTGGATGAATAAAGTAGCATAATTTCCTTCCCTTCCCCTGAAGGAGAGGTGGGTTTCTTTTAAAGTATGGCAGCTATTATGAGTAACTATATAATTACACCTTTAATCAGAGTAAAATATTTTAGATACACAGTAGCCCCATTTGGCCCCTCAGTGTTGAATTGAAAAGCCTCTAAAGATGCATAGTATGGCTTGTAGTCATCGTCGTCACCTTTAATCACTCAGCATATTAAAGCCACTGTGCAGGAGTGTACATGGCTGTGTGATTTACTTCTGGGGATGGTGGTGAGCGCAGGGAAGAGAAGGAGATATTGCTATAAATTCCTTTCTCTGCCTCTAAATCTGCAAGCACGCTATTGTGTTTCTCTTCTTACTGTCTCTGATCATCCTTTTGCCAACATTCAATAGATTTCTTCTACTCTTGTCTTGTTTTTGGAGGTGGATGTGGCTCTGAAGATGTGGGAAGAAGTTTTTAGTACATCTGGGCTACGGAAGCTTTTGAGAGGCTGATGGGTGCAGAAGGCAACTTGTTCAGTGCACGGTTCAGAGGCATGGCCTCCAAAAAGCCTCTCTTCCTCTAGACAGTGAGCTAGGTGAACTTGTCCTCAAAGATGCAGCTCAGCTACTGTCTGTGCTGTTTTATGCAAGCTAAATGCGGGTCTCTAATTCTGGCATATTTGGATTCATCCTAAAAATAAAAAAGTACTGCTACAACTAACATAACACTTTTGTAATTCATGCGCTCCACCCCCAATGCTAACCCTGTAATTTTAAAAAAAGTCTAATAAGTGCTGTTTCTTGTAGACCTTTATTATGCTAGCAGCTATTTTTTAAAAGAAATCTTTACTGTAGTTGAAATACAGTTACTTCCAATATTTGCTTCTGCTCTGTTTCATGTTTTGCCTGATATGTTTATTTTGCATCTTTTTTTGTGCAAAGAGGATGAATACAGGAGGAAAGGAAGGGGCAGGTGTCACATAGTGAAGAAGAAGAAGGGACAACACCAGAATGGCAGTTCTGTCAAATAGAGCCAGATGCATGGATTTCACAAGGTGGCACATATAGTTCATTTTTGTTGTAATCTCTGAAGCTGACGTAGGCTAGTTTTGGGCTAAAAGGTTAAATGTTGTTGGGAGAAGAACTGAAAATGGCTGAGAAGGTTAGGAAGAGCTGAGAGTTGTGTCGTAGCAACTGATCTTACAGTGAAAGGCCCAGAGTTCAGCAGTGAGCAGATCTGTGGTCCCAAGACAAATGACAGAGTTTTCAGGCTTAGTTAGCGTAGTCTGTTTTACTCCATCAGGAGTGAAAAATTTTAAGTGTGATGTTTGCAAAATTACCGTGACAAGGCTGGAGTTTGTTGCCTATTACTGCATGTCTTCTCACAACTTACTGGGTATACAAACATTGCAGGGTTATTGGTACAGCACTAAGATAAGGGCAGTAAATTAAACCAAACATAGTAAATGGGAAAGCCTTTGCAAAAATGTGCAGACAACTGCATTCAGCACAACTGGTGATGGCTTGGCCTTGAGCTCAGTTGGTGGAGCTGCTGCTGCCTGACTGACAAGATAATGTGTTTGATGTAATCAGGCCAAGACCACGCTATCTGGGTACAAGAGCAAAAGCTGTGTCTATGAACCGGGCACATTCCCAGTTACATTCAGGTCCAGTAACAAGGTAATTGGAAAGGTTTTGCCAATACTGCATATGTATAGTTACAGCTTGAAGTGGATGTTTTGGGGCATGAAAGGCAAAGTAAGTCTCTTTTGCTGGCCAGGTACTAGAGACCATAGTCATTAGTTGGTACCTTTTTTATCTAACTCTTGTATTAAATGACCCTACAAGCATACACCTCTTCCTGAGCTGCAGAGGAACGTTTTCTGATACAGTGTAAGAATGGCTGTATAGGATAGACCAAAGATCTGTCTTGCTTGTTGCCCTTTCTGTCCTTGTGGCCAGATGCCCACAACTTGGATGCTGGATATAAACGTAGGTTAAGCTAAATGGATTAATTGGCCAAATCATAATACCAGTTGCTTTGCTGCTGGCTGAACGTGCATCAAAGTAATCCCTGATCTTCAGAGAAGACTAGATATTTGAATGCTAGAAAGTTGTGAGTGGTAGAGAAAACTACAACAAAATATACCAACTGTTCTGGTTTTAAATACATTTGTTACATATTCCATAACTGAGAAAGTGCATAATATAAATGTCTTTGTATTAGCCAGTTTTAAGCGTCTGCATCTAGCCTGTCCAATGGGTAAATAAATTGATCTGAATGTGACAACTGCAAGGACATCTGTTAGGTCCTTTCAGAAATATGTGCAACTTGATGGGAGGTTTTTGTTTGTTTTGTTGATTTTTGGTTGTGTTGGGTTTTTTTAATTGGAGACATATTCTGAAGATATTTACACAGTCCTAAACTGAGCTTGTTTATGTGGTTGCATGCAGTTTCTTCATGCAACCTTCACAAACCCTTCCTGCTTTCTGAAGTTTTTGGAACAGTTAGTTAATTCTAACTCTCCATCTTCCTCTTTGACTGAAATTTGCAATTTCCTTTCGAGAAACAACTTCCTATTGAGTACTAACTTATCTGACCGCTTTGATGTATTTTAATTTTTTTTTTAAGTCATGAATGCATTGCAAAATCCATCATTGTCTTCACAGCTTGAATTTCTGCACTGCCTGAACTGAGGAAATATAGAAGTGGATAGGAACTCGTCTAACAAACAAATGAAAATCCAATTAAATCATGCTTGGTCATGCAGTGTCATTGTAAAATTCCAAACTGCAGTAACTGAAATCTGGTTAGGCAGCTAAAGAGGACTGAGTTGTTGTGTATTTGCTGTGATCAGCATTGACTTTGGGAGATTTGCCTTTTGGGAGTTGTGTGCAATTCCAGAAAATGCTGTAGCATATTTGAAGGCAGATACAGAAATGGGCTGATTTCTGCGGTGCAGCTGAGCATCATGCCAGAAGTACAGGAATCTGAGTCCTTGCCTGTGAAATAGCCATTAAACTTAGATTTAGATGCCTGTGTTCTGTATACAACGAACAGAAGAGCTTAAGTGCTAAATACCAGAATTCCCAGCTACTGTCTTTCTGACCAAGGAACGCTTAAGCTCCCTGGTGTTCCTGCATTTTATCTAATGCCTGTTTGATGTGAAGCAGGGACTGGAGCTCTTAAAGACCCTTTGAATCTTGCTTTTTTTTTTTTTTTCCGCAGTGGCCCAGCCTTCAAGGGAGAGGTAGAAATGACCTCCTCACTGCTTCGTTTGGTGGGTTGAGCACTTTCCCGAGAGGAAGGGATTTAAACTCTCTTAAGCTAAAGATTTGTCTTACTAGAATTTGGGTTTCTCGCTGCTTAGGCTGAAACGTCCAGAGTGTTACAGAAGAGTTATGTGTTTACTGTTGTGGATGTGCTTTTCAATGCAAGGAATGCATACAGCATGCTGTGAGTGAAAATCTCTGCAGAGTATAAACCCACGCCTACTGAATCAAGCCTTTAAACAGGCTTAGGTGCAGAAGTACGAGCTTTGTGCTCACAGGCTAAAACGTGACATAAATGACGAGCCTGCAGCGTTGCATTGCATCTGGGTATGTCCAGAGGAGTGCTTTAAGAAACTCTTGAAATACTAGGTACTGAAGGAGCTGGGTTTGTCAGGAGGCTTTGGGGACAGGATTTTGTGACTGACCTCATGGACTTTGATGTCTAAATGCCCTCCAAGTGCCTCTTGGAGTCTGAGTCTTAGCTTTTATATCTCAGGATTACCTTATGCATTTACATGCATAGAACATTTTTAACAGGTTTTTCTTTTGTGGTCTCCCTGAAGTTATCAAAGTGATCAAGAGTCCCCTATTTTGAAGAGTTAAACAATTAAGTGAGAAATTTCAAAAGTCTTTTAAATTTAAATGTCTGCTTATAATAAATTCAACTGTAGAAGCTTTGCAGTTCTGCTTCTCTCACCCCTGGACGCTAAGCCTTAGTGGTGCTCAGTGCTTTTACATGGGAGTCTGTGTCTAGCACCTCTGCAAAATAAGTCTGACAGACAAGTTGCCAGATACAGTTTAGAGTTGCTTGTGAAAATTTTGTCTTAAACAGCGTCTCCCCAAACCACAGGACCTGATGTTAGATCCAGTCTTAAATGTCAGGCTTTCTGACTCAGTCCTGTGCTTACACCAGTAGATCACATTTTGTTGTGAAGGTTCACGTGTTCAGGCAGTACTTCACAAACATCATGTGCTTTTTAAAGTAGATCCTTGGGTTCCTATTGCAGCTGTGGTTTCCTCTTATGTATGTGGAACAGGGAATTCCTCAGATTTCTCCCAAGAGCGCTTTTTTTTTTGTTTGGGTTGGGGTTTGGGCGGGGGGGGGGGGGGCGGGTAAGTTCTAGGTTGAGCTCTCTCCCTAGAAATCTTCTGGTTCAATTTTACTTCAGTCACGAGCAAATTCTTTTGATGGTGGTTGCCATCTACAGCAAATAGCGTCCCTCTGCTTCCACCAAAGTGGTTTTATATATTGTCTGTGAAAATGCTTTAGACATCTTCTGTGCTTCTTTCTGCCAGGGTTGTATCCATAGAGAGGCCACGTTTGTGCACCCAGTCTTCACAGTCTTGGCCATGATATGTGGTAATATTATAAGATCTAGAAAATCCATGCACATCAATCCAGTGGCATGGCTTTCATAGAAACCTGTTTTATATGCCTTCTGGATCCTTTCCCGACACTGTGCTTTTTAAATGGTTGTCGAACGAAATAGAGGGTCTTTTCTGATCTGCCTCTGTTTTTCCTGGACTGCCACACTTGTTTTTCACAACATAAGGCATTGGTTTAATGTCTTCAAAGCCCTGGTTTATCAGTATATCATCACTTGAAACTACAGAACCTCTTAGGATAGTGGTCTTACATTTTGAGTTTTTGAGTATAGGAAAGCATCGCTGCTTTTGCTCACTATTTTTGTGCAGCATTTTTCTGTGATCCTTCAAATGTAAAGCTAGCTGCTTTGAAAGTCCTGCAAATATTTTTCTATATTTGAAACCAATTTCTAGAGTACATATGCATGTGTAGTGGGTCGTGGAGCAATGTGGAGTTCAGTTTTGGGGCAAAGAGGAGTGGATGTGTGGGCGCATGCATCAGCTTTCTATGTATGCTGTTCTTCCTTTTCTGTTTAGTAAAATTTATGTTGAATTACTACAGCCTTACACAGAAGAAGGTAGTGAAGATAAATTAAGTTGCTGTTCTGCAAAAAGCAGAGTGAATTCAGGAACCCCTTTATAGCCAGAGTTCTCACAGTTCAGGCAGAACAAGCTAACAGGTTAACATTCAGTGTATGAAAATACACAAAGACAAACCTAAAACTGGGGAGAAAAGTATGTGATGTTTCCTAAATGGAAAATAACAGGTTTGTTTATAAACTAATACATGTAAATGCTTGTGCTTGGGATGTAGTGGGGTGTGTGCATATACACGTGCTTTTTTTCCCTACAGTGTTTGAGAATGTGACTGACTCTTTAAATTGAACTTTCAATTTCTTGAGTGATTTTTCCTTAAGTGGTTGTCTCATCAGGTAGTCTAATTGTACACTTTTGCTATTTTGCATAGGGTAGGATTTGCATTCCTTCTATAAGTGCGTTCTGGGAATAATAGTACTTCTGTTTGGCTGTAGTGATGCAATTTTCCAACAATTTTGTTAATCATAAAATGGAAGAGAAAAAAAAGTTACTTGTTTGATGGTATTTGTGCAAATTGGTGCAAATTTTTCACCTAGAAACTCAGTTCCTCCTCCCCCCTAAGTGATTAGTACATAACGGAATCTGTTTGCTTTTGGCAATTTGGGGGGAAAATGCATTTAGAATGTCTGAAATTTCCAAGTGTAAATTTGGCTGTAGTAGATGTCAGTAAACATGTCAAAAGGATTTTTATCCTGAAGTCTTGGTATGTGTTATATTAATGCTCTGAATTGCAGTAGCTCCAGTGGAAATCTTAAGTCAGCGTTTTGGAAACCAAATGATGCACTTGTGAGTGTATTTTATTTTGACAAAGGAGTTTAAAACTGAGAAACAATCTTTTCTACAAGAATATTCAAATTCTTTGTTGAAGTTATATTCCCCTTCAGTCTAAACATAAATCATCTTGCACCATTCTGTGACACAACTGCTTTTATTTTGAATTTTCTTAACTGACTGATTTTTTTGCTTTATTTTAATATCATTTATAGTAATGTGTAGTTTGATTTTAATATAATTTATAATTAGTGTGTAGTTTGCTTTTAATGAATTGATAACTAGAAAAAAATTGCGCCTACTATTCTGCCATTGTCTAGAAACTTGCTTTAACTTTGGCTTTCCTTATTTGAGAAGAGTTAGTTATAATACACTAATAGATCTGTGTAGTTACTGTCCTATACACTGAACGGAAAGTACTGCATGAGTTGGAGTGTAAATCATTAAAACGGCAATATAGACAAACTGATCGGGCTTTTGGCAAGTAGAAAGCAAGATCTTGCTCCACTGCAGTTCTGCCTTATATTGTACCCTGAAAAAACTACCCTTGAAGTATGTGAAATTCTTTGAATTTGAAATTATTTTATTTTATTTTTATTATTTTTGCAACTCTGCTGCACTGTCTAGCCCATCTTTCTGACCAAAATGAAATTACTGTTGTTGTGAGCTGGGGAATGCAGCTCATCCAGATGACAGTTTAGGTTACTATATGCACAAGTCTCTCTTTGCTGATTTGGAGAGGGGAATAGAAAATGTGCAGTGTTTTAGGTAGTTTCTGAGAGACTCTGGGGACCGTTGGTTGCCACTGAAGTAATATGACTGTATGCTACATTGCTGTCTAACCAGTAAGAAAAAAAAATTCCTATTAAAATAGTTGCCAGTAAGATGAGCACAAAATTGATACAGTGGGTGCCAACCCTTGCACTTCTGCATTTAGGCAGTAAAGCTGCCTGTATCAGATACAGCCGGAGACCCAGAAGTGCTTAAACACTTTCTTCAAATCTGCTGTTTCTGTCCCTCTCTCTTCTCACCCTGGCTTCTTCCTCTCCCCCCACCCCAGCTTCTCAGTGTTGAGCACAGCTCCCAGAGCGACACCTCCAGCTGCTGGAGAGTTAACTGCTGTTGAATAAAAAATATTTTTCTTCCATTTACTTTTAGAACAGACTTTGAGCCTGGGTTTGTGGCTCCAAACATTTCAGGAAATTGCAACTTGCACAGTATTTTTAGTTGCTTCATACACAACATGTAAGTTTTTGATCAGGGTGCTAATAGTCACTTACAAGTTGAAGAAAAAAGGATTTGCAACACTTTAAAAATCCTGCTAGCTGCAGAGTTCAGTGTGAAGGACAAATATTACATGAGTATTTTTACTTCGGGAAGAGGAAAATAAGCAGAGAATGTTTAATAGTATCTTGAAAGACACATTTTATTTTTAAAAGCTCTTCCTAGAAACTGAATTAACTTGTATTCTTTTAGCTTTATCTTGTCAGCTTTGAGCTTGTTTTATATTTTAAAAAAAGAAAGGGGGACATACACACACCACCCTCTCAAACTTGCAGAGGTTGCATTTTCCGTGTGTATATACACATTGACCTGTGGTAACCTAGTAGAAAAAAAATGACAGTTCTGCATGATTTTTCTGCCCCGTTTCCTGAGGTAAAGCAAGCATTGATTTAAGAATGGAAGTGAAATTGAGCCATCGCAATCTCAATCTGGTTTGTGATAGTGGAGGCATGAAGCCAAAAGATACCAATGACTGCTGTGCAAACTGGTCAACTATTGCTTTTTAAAGTGTGTTGAAATATGCAGACATGCACTGAGGCTCTCTTTTTCTCTTTGCCTGTAATTGAGAAGCATTACCTTAATTCTTTTTAATCTCCCTACTTTATGCAAGCTTTATAATCCTTATAAGGAATTGCTTGGTACAAATTACTGATGTTTGTATTTCAGGGCTCTTTTCTTTGCAAGTTCTGCATGCCAGTTGCTAGCCAGTTCTTAGAGACTTACAGTCCATTGCGTTTAATTGTTTAAGGATTGTATTTGATTACTGCCTGACTGGGACATTTCAAGTGTGTTTTTCCTGGTATGTTTGTGTGGTATGCTTATTTACTAATAAAAGTATTAAATATCTGTGATAGTCTCCATGTGTCCTGTAATGGATGTTATACTGGTAGTATGGCAGTCATGTCACTGTATGTAATGTAACACACATATCTTACAGCACACAGGTGTGTGTATTTATTCTAATCTAGATCTCAAAGGAGTTTTAGTTGGTCTTCACTTTGTAACCTTTTCATGTACTGTGAACAATCCTCACAACTGAATGTGTCAAATTTAAGGCAGTGTTGCAGCAGTTAGCACCTCTGAATCTCTCTATAAAATGTGTATTTCTAACAGCATTACAGTTTTCAATTACAATGCCTTACCCAATTGATGGTTACTTTATTTTCCTTCTGCTCCTCCAAAGTTTAGGCACATGATCTAAAAGAAAATCTGGGAACTTAGGCTTGGGCTCGTTTTCCTGTGTTCTTTCTCCAAACAGAATTAATTTTAGCAGAGTACATTTAATGTATTTTTTTAACTAGTCTTCTTGTTTGGTATTCTTTGGCTTAGTTGGAAAAGCAGTTAAACGGGTCTTGTGTTTCTTCAGTCTGCGTATAAGCCCTCTCATCTTTGTTAAAAATCAGCCTAGGTGAAGGTAGCGCTTTTGTATGCGTACTCGTACTGTCATCGCTAACACGATGTGTATTTCAGAGTGGTAAGGGCATTTCCTGCCCTGAAATGTTTGCTGTTTGAAGTAAGTTGTAACAGTGCGAAAACATGAAACAATGTTCTAGAAAAGGTAGGCTGTGGAAGGACTTCTGGAGAGCAGGGAAAGGGTCGGAAGAAGTTAGAAATGAAAAGGAGGGAAGAAATGAAGCGACTATTTTAGGCTTTGGGGGCAGTACCGCAGGCGCTGTGAAGCAATAAATGGGGCAAAGGGGAGAACAGTCAAGTGAGAAGAATGCGGAGTGAGTGGGAGTAGAAGAAAATGAATGTAATGCGCTGCGCTGCCCGGCAGCCCGGTGTCTCCTTAAGCTGCCAGTGCTGTAGCTGTGAATGCCGGCGCTGCTGGAGCTGGAAGCGTGGAGTCTGAATTTCAGGACCTGTCTGTGTACCTCCGTGGAAATTATGAACGAAAAAATTTCCACTAAGTGCTCAGCACTATTGCAGAAATGATACCTGTATTGCATTTCTGTGTTATACAACCCTGTGCCAGTTGTGTTTCCTCTCTCTCTTTCTTTTTTTTTTTTTCCTTTTTTGTGAAGTGTGTTTCTAAGGGGTTTCACAGGAAACTGCAGGCAGATCAACCGAAGATGCTAAGTTGGTGTGCATAACTTGTAGGAAGTTGGTGTGCATAACTTGTAGTTCACTGAATAACTGGGTGCAATCTCTCATTTAGTTCTGGAAGTGCTTCCTTTCATCTCAAAAATAACATGCTTGCAATTATCAACTACTTTTTGAAAGAGAGTACATAATATGAAAGATGTTTTAAAGTCTTTGACTGTTCCCTGTTCAGTCTAAACAGTGACGTTACTGTGAGAGGTATTTTTCTCATGGTTTCTTTTTTAGAAAGAATTTTTTTTAAAGCTTGCAGGATTGCTATTCATAACTGTGTAGGCTAAAGATGTAAGAGAGAAGCATTTTTATAAGGAAAAACTGAATTTATTTAGACCAAATGATCTATTTAGAGTAAAAAAACTTGTCAAATTTTTGGGACCTATAGAAGGGCTTAGTGCTGAAAACTTGTCTGTTTTCCCACAGTTATATCGGTTTGCCTAATACAAGATGGTACCTTTCATTACAAGTATTTTTTCTTTCTGAAGGCTTGGAACAAAACAAGAGAGTTGCTGGAGGATGGAAATGTATTTCCTCCCTTAACAGTTCCTAGTGAATCCTACAGGTGTTTAGTCTAGGTGCTTTGGGATTTAGCTCATAAATAATAATTTGGCTTTTAATCATGCCTTTCACTTGAGTCCTCTTGTTACATTCAAGCTTTAACCTGGATGATTACCATAGCATCACCTAAAATACAGGCAGTAAAACTGAGGTTTCATGGCCTGAATCCACTAACTTTAATAAATGAAACTGAGTGAATAACTACAAATAAAGAATGTGAAAGTAGGTTATCAAACCGTGTGATAACATCTGTTCCTTGGAAATATGAAAGTAACTATTTCTGGGTCAAGAACTAAACCCTGTTTAAGTGGTATTATAAGCTGACTACAATTTTCTCGTGTGCCCAAACTTCAGCGCATAATGTTGAGGCTTCTGTGCGAAATGATGTAATTATCTGCATGCCCTATCAGAGTCAGGTATTTATGTTTGAAAACCTGGGTCTCTATCATCTGGAGGATTCTTATCAAGATGAGCGCTTAACTGTGTGGGATAATACGCAGTTGCATGAGAGGAGACCTGGTTCTGTCCCTGAATAGTTTGCAAGATGCAACACGTGAAGTGGCGTCTCCCCCCTTTTTTAAGGAAGGAATGGAGAGCAAGGGTTACAGTAATTCACTTGAATGTAATGTTGGCTAACAGTATGCATAAATTGGTCCAAATTGTCTTTAACAGCCAGTCATTTTCCCTGGGAGAAACTGAAGATGTTCTTGTATGATGGAAAAAAAGATCAGACAAAGCAGAAACAGCACTCGTATGTTGTCTGTATTGACATTTTTCAGCATTGTTGGGTCTATTAGAAGTTGACTGTTACTCTGATCACAGAGTGATGGAGAGATCAGTGGTAATGCAGAAAATTAGGAAGTGATAGATTGACTTCTTAATGCTAAAGCTTCATTAAACTGCTACGATTATGCTTTTAAGGGGTGCAGTTGCAGCACAAATGCTACAGATGCCAAGGTTACAGCAGGGTTTTCCTTACACGCTGTATGATAGAAATCAGTGTCCCTTAACTGCTGTTGGGTAAACTTCTGCTTAGTACCTATTTTGTACCTTAATAGCTCCCTGTCCCCTACTTTTGTGCCCCACAGACAGCCGTTTTGTTCCGTCTTACCTTCAGAATCGCTATTTAATTCTACATCTAAAGAAAGTATACTTAGAAATAAGTGCAGTGCTTCTTGCTTTACTGACTTATTTTGTCTGAAAACACACTTGGGCTGGAAGACAGCCTCACCTGTTTCGGTCGGCTGATCCATGCCTTAGAACAACCTGTTCTGGGAGAGGCAGGCTGGAACAGCTTGGGGATGTATCTTCAGAGGTATAGCCTGCTAAACCTGTTTGCCTTGTAAAAGCTGAGGTTTCTACTCGGGATTAGAAGTTACAGCTTCAATTTCATCTTCCTTACCACTTGTGTATGTTTTACTTGGCTTAAAAAAAAAAAAAAAAAAAAACAAAAAAAAAACCAAAACAAAACCAGTCGGTAAAATACCATCTTTTCATTAGGTCTATAAAAAGTCCATTTTGTTGTGATTCAAATCGCTCCTCTCAAAGCTTTTCTTTCAAAGATCAGATATTCTTTTTTTTTTGTGCAAAATCTTATTCTAATATTATTATTTCCATTCTTGTTTTCTAAAACGATTAGTGCTGCCTGCAGGATACTGCCTGCCAATGGTGTATGTGTACAGGATTATGTGTCAGAGAGCTCAAACCAAACAAAAACACGCACCTCTCCCTTTACGAAAAAGAATGCACAGTCAAACATACTGCAGTAATCCTAATCATCACCTCATTTTCCACTTCAAGGCAGTATGATCTACACAAGATACGGGAGCTGATAAATGATGATACAAGTTATTTATTTCGTTAATTGTTATTTCATGTGTGATATAAACCACCATTTTGTGGGCTTGTGTACTGTGCTTCAACTTCCTCACTCTTTGAAGTGTAAGAGGGAGTTTTCCTGTCCGTGTTGCCCTCCGCACCTTTTCTTGGTTTCAGAAATGGTGCAGGAAGCCCAGAGTCAGAGGATAACTGGTGGTCAGACTCAACAGCAGCCATATCATTCCATTGATTTCTGCAGTGTTACGTCAAAGCACTTTCAACTCCTTCAGTCCATGAAAGCATCTCTGAAACTGGCCCATTTGCTTTTCTTTTGATAACAGCTATTGGTATTTTTCCTTTGAATTGAATCATACTTGGGGTAACCTTTTAAGACAGTAGCTAATGCAGCTGTAATTTTTGACAGAGCTTGCAGAATAAATGGGGTCATCATGGGTAAGACTTCCTTAGGAGCTCTCCAAAGGGAAGCTCAGTGGTGTAAGCAGTGGTGCTTAAGGTTTAGTAGCTGGCCTCCTTCCTCCAGAGATAGTAGCGAATCAATTTCCTTTATGATAGGAAGCACTGGGTTGCTGGGTGCAATGATTCCTTTTTAATTAGTCATAGAAGAGAAATCCTAACCACTTGTTTAAAGGTCTCAAAACACCATTAAGAGGAGACGAGCGTGCAGTCTGTGACCAAATTCTGCTTTGAATAATTACAGCATTGCTGCCTACACTTCTCCTCCATATTCAAGTAGATACAGCATTCTTCTTTGCTACTTGGCATAAATGATTTTGTGTGCTAATAACGACTGCATTCCAGCCTAGGGGTGGTGGCATCTAGGAGATAGCAAAAATTCATTCCCATGTCTGTGTGAAGGGAGGTGTTGCTGAAGTTCAGCGGTGGCCGAGCAGGGAGAAAACAGCAAACCCTTTGTCAACTCAGTGGTAGTTGCTTGTGGAGGGTCCCAGAGAGATGCTCGAGGTGGCCATTCCCATGCTCTTGAAGAGTGTACAGCTCTGTTTCCTGTAATGGCAGCCACAAAATGCTGATGTGTGTGTGGAGCAGGACATGTCATTTCCTAGTGCGCTGAACCAACACCACTGATAAATATTTAGGACAGATCAGCTGGTCAGGGTGCATGTGCTGAGGAGGAATGCTGTACCTAGCTAAACAACTAGGCATTATCTGAGATCCATTTTAAATATATGCTGTCTCTGTAATAACACTGAGTGGTTGTTCCGGATACAAAATTTCAGTTAATCTGCTGTGTCAGTTTGGGCTTGCAAGTCCAGAAATATCTTATTAGTGATTTAAGTCTTTCATTGTTGTTCTTTTTGTCATACGGTTATCTCTGCCCACGCACTGCTACCTAATCTTGTACGTGTTGCGTGCCGTTTCTGCGGTTATTCCATGAGAAGAAGGCTTGGTGTCACCCACAGAGCAGCACATGCCTAGCTCTGCACTTGAACATTAAGTTTCTTGTGCGAAGATGTATCTGATTTTGTCTCTCTGGAGTGGAAGTAGCTAGCTTACCAAGAACCAAATTATTTCGCTAGATACTAGGGAAAATAATTGGCATAGACTTCAGTGCTTCAGTTAAAGCTTCAGAAAACACAAAGCTTTGAAGAGAAATGCAAGCTTTAAATCCTTTATATCTTCAGTTATCTTTATAGAGCTGCATAATGTCTTGTACTACCCGTGCGCACAATGCTTGAATTAATTTTGTGTCAATTAATTAAGGGGAAACTTCTTTTCTTTTACCTTTACCCTACTCCCTATAATCCTGCAAGCCAGCTTCTGGTGGAGTTAGCTTCAAGCATTCATTAGCATAGCCTGGGCCTTTGACATACTGCACTGGTGATTTATGCTTGTGAATATTCATTGTAGCAAATCCAGTGGCTTTTCGTCTCGCTCCGGTTTTTTTGAGAGTACCACGCAAGATATAAAATCTCCTTGCAACCTGCAACTAACTCCCTGGGGTAGAAGTTTGTGGCATTTGAATCCCTTTGCATACACGACTGCAGAGTACCAGTAGTGCAAATGTAGCATTACTTATCAGAAAGGAAGACTGTATAAAAGGAGTGTTGATAGGAGAGTCCCCTAAGTTCACTGTGTGTTTGTTAATACCGGTCAGCTTCCACCCATCTTGAGAGCTGTCGTGAGAGGGCAGTTAGGAGAAATACAGGTTAATTCTGAAAAGAGTATGGGAATCAGAAAAGGGGAAAAGATAGTCTAGAAGAGAACAGGCAGGGATATAATAGAAAATGCTTCCGGAGTTGGAGGCAAAGATATGTGAAAGAACAAATAGGAAAGGAAATGCCACAAGATTAATTTACCTCTGTATGTACGGTGATCAAAGTCTCAAACTCTCAGATACTAGTTTCATTTCTGACATAACTTGGCTCTGTGACCTTGAGAAAGCCTGTTTCCCTAAAGGTGCCATCTGAGAAACCCTATTAGTTCCCCTGCCATTTGAGCTCAGCTGTCGTAAGTTAATAGGAGGGAAAAAAATTTATTATTTTTAGGGAAGGGAATGACAGTCCAAGTGACCTCCATCTGCAAAGTCATTTCAGTGTCTATAGAGAATTTGATAGCCGTTTTTTGTCAGAAAGAGATTTGGACATACCGCAGCATGCTGAAGCACCTTAGTTTCAGCTGATGAACTTGTTCAGATATCTGTGAGCTTTTATTGAACATCATATCTGCAAAGTTTCTTCATACCAACTGGAAAAGATTTACAACGTTTCCTGAATGTACAATGACTGAACAAGTGAAAACGCTTAACCAAGACAAAAGTAGGGTGTATATATTGACATTTTTCCACAGAAAAGTTTCAGTGGGTGAGGTATCTTGGGAGGAGAGCCGAGGGGGATTAGAAACTCTCTCAACTGCTCATCTCTTTCTTTGCCTCTAATTAGCAATCGCTGTATGAGGGCGCCTTTTAAAAAGAAATATAGTTTTGGGGTTTTTTAATGGATATGTTAACTTTCTTTTTGTACAGAAAGTTTTCTACAATTCCGCTTTCTGTACTGAAGCGGGAAACTTCAAAAGAAGATTTAATGCTTCTTGTATTAACTTATTGTTATTTTATTGATAAGAAATATCGAGCACTTATTAACGCGATCAAATACAGACACTTCTTGCTTCCATCATTATGGAAGTGAAAAAGTAATTTTTTCAGACCTTTTAGAGGCAAATGCTGTGCAGACTGCAAAGGTACTCCCAAAAGAACTCACAGGGTGTTCAAGGCAAAGCACAGGCAGCTCAAGCAAATCTCTTGAGGGTGAAGGAGGGAGTACTTGGTCACAGAGGTAACAGCATGGCATCTTCTGTGCTGCCTCCGTGCAAATCTACATGCTTATGGAATGCTATCTTCACTTCATCGAAGTGAAGAGTTTTGTCTCTGAATAATTTGGGCCAGGATTTTACCATTTTTGTTGGGGCTTTTGGTGAATTTTCTTTTTTAAATGAATTTAAATTGACACAGGTAATCGTATATTCTTTAGCAATCTTAAACTGTTAAGCCTGTTTAGCCAGCGGGAATTTTTGCTGTTTCTCGTTCTGGTTTCTGTTTTGACATTTGTACCATCCTCTGCGTTAGGTAGTACTGGTGAGTGCCGTGAAGAATACATCATAAATTAATTCATCGTGACAGCTGTTTTGATGCATTTTGATTTAAACATGCTTATCTTTAAAACACAGGGTCCTGGATGCTCAGCTACAGTACTCACTGACTTTGTTTTCCTGTAGCCAAATCTTATCAGAAAAAATGGCAATGTATTCTATGCATTTATACTAAAGTGATTTTTCCTTCAAAGAAAGAGCTATAAAAAAGGAGCATTTAGAACCTTTCAAATGAAACCAGTCACAGAGCAAATCAATTTATTCTAAAAGTGAACAAAATGAGCCGTGTTTGTCGTTTTAGTGAGAGAGAGATTGAGGTCAGCCCCTGCATTTTTTTTCCACTCAGCCCTTGGACGTGGAGAAGTGGTTAGCATGATATAAAAGAGGGTGTTGTGGCAAGGCCATAATTGGAAATGATAGGTAAATCTTAGAGAACAGTCTACTACCAAGTATTTGGAATGATTGGGATATATGGGAGACAGTCATGGAAAATACCAGGATGGTGGTGGTTAGATTGGGCTCAGGGGTTGGAGGAAGGGACTGAGCTGGGGAAACTGACCCTGTGTGTAGTGGGAAGCATTGTACCTTCAGCCACCGTGACCAAAAATGAATATATTTTGAAATAATAAGCAATGTGGAAAAGTCAACTATTACTTTGACACTTCTCTGTGCTTAGCAGTGTCATTCTTCAGAAACTCTTAGTGATATTACTGTGGAGATTTTTTTTCAAAAAACCTGTTGAAAATTCAGCTTCATGATGTTTAAGATATTGATGATCAATAAACAATTTTTTCACTATTCATCAAAGATTGTTTCAAAGTGAACCTAAGAAGTAATTTTTTTTTGCCAGCTGTCCACTACCATGATGTTTTAGACATGCCAGCTCCGTTTACTGCATACTTGAAAAATCATGTTTGTGTGTTTTGAAAATATTTTTCTCTTCAGACTGTATTTCTGATGGTGGCTACTGTTAAATAATGTACACAATTGAAAGGCTGAGGCTTTGGTTTTTGTTTTTCTTCTCCATTTTTATAGCTTCCTCTTTTAAGAAAAATTTCCAACTGACCAATTAAAAAAAACCAAACCTCTAACAAGCAAACAAACCAAAAACAAAAACCTCAAAACACGGTTTCCTTGGGGAAGTTAAGTCTAAACAAGTATGCAATAATAAATATTAGCAGAAGAATTAAATGATTTATTAGACAATCTTTACTTAGGAAAGCTTCTTAACTCTTACAACAGTCAGTGGGATTAAAACGTGCTTAACTTGAAGCACATCCCAAGGGCTTTCCTCATTTGCATTTTACTTGCTCAAAGAACTTCAGGGTTACATCCTTCTTTTTTAGGTGCAGTGTATGTTGTAGCAATTTGAGCAAAATTAAAGCATTCCTGAAGTAAAGGAGTGCATTGGAACGGCGTTTTAAGAATGAAGTGCTTGCTTACTGCTTTGGTACTGTTTGAAACCTTTTATTTCTGGCTCTTTTCCAATGTGGAAGGAGTTTGTTTTCAGGGAAATACTGTTGCCAAGGGACGAATGTTGACTGTTGTGTTTAAAACGGGCTGATATTAATTACATTCTTTTAGCTATTCTCCTTCTCTGGGTAACTTTAAAAGGTCCTTCCAATTTCCAGAATACTTAGGTAAGCTCTCAGAACATGAATGCAGCGTCCCGTCATTTACATGAAGAATGTATTAAAGAACTGGCAAGATCTCAACTCATTTTTGTGCACAGTCGAGAAATGTTGGTTTCAGATAATTACACTAATTAATAACATGCAATAGCATTAGTGAATGCAGAGATTTCCTTCCCTTTCCTCTTTTATCTTTGAAGTCTTTATCGGAGCCAATTGTCAGACAACCTGTGTGGAGAGCTGCTTACTGCATTAGACCAGAGGAACAGGATAATTTTTTTTCAAGAGCTGTTCTGTGATTGTGAACCTAGTGTTTTGCATTGGGTTTTGGTTCTTTCATGGATCAGGCTGAGTTACTTAACTTGCCTCTTCTACAGAACAGTTTTGTGCGAGTCTGCTTGAGTTGGGCTAGTGTGGGTGGTCCCAGTGATTTGACTGTTGCTGTGCTCACCCCACCAGAACTTGCACAGAGTGGGTTTTTTTTTCTCCAACTAGCTCATGAAGGCTGTGCCCAGCTCTTGTTTCTTAGTCTTCTGCCTATTTCAGAATTTTAGATAATTTTGTCCTGTACTAGGTAAAATGCCACTTTCCGAGTGCTTTTGCTTAATACTCAGTACTTCAAGAAATACTGGGTCAAGAGAGCGTAACGCACATAACAGCTGTGCAGAGCTCACCTCAGGGTGCCAACCCAGGTGCCTTGCCCTGCTTGTGCCGGAGCCCTAGAGGCTCCAGCAAAGCAGGTAAATTTTCCCTGCCAGCCCTCTCCTCAGCCTCCTGTGTCTCTTTGCAGACATTTTTGGCCTTCTCATCCTCTCCTCTCATCCCCCCTTCAGTGGGATGAGTTTAGTGTGTCCCGTGAGTTTCTTGGAGAATTGCTCCAGCGAGATTTTGTAAGTCTGAACTCCAGCCCTGCTTGCTGGTGTTCCTGACTGCTCACCAGTCATCGATCCTCACTGGAGCTACCTGGATGCTGCCCGACAGCTTACATTCAACTTCTGAAACCTTCCTGGGAACCTGTGGGCCTGCTGGACATGGGTGAAGGCCAGCTTTAGTGGTCAAAAATCTTGTTCTAATGAAAGGTTAAATACTTTTTGCCAGCTAAGTGTTCTCAATAGAGGCATGTGTTTCTTCCCTCCATTCAGCCTACGGAAGCTAGCCTTCCTAGTTCTGTGAATCCCAATGTGAAAGCTCTCTCTCTTGGCTTTCCTGCCAGTCACGATCCCTGTCACTCATCAGCCTGTTTCTCCCTTCCTGAAAACTTGCTTTAATCCTCACACCTGTCTGGAAACTTCTGATAGAGATAAGCATTGGCTTACTATTTTGATAAATTACTCAGATCTAGTTGTTTGAAAAAATAGATGTTACTTATCCCAGTTGGCCCTCAAGAGATGGGCCTTGTATTCAGAAGCTCATGTTGACTTACAAAAGATTAATGTGCATTTACAGTGAAGCTGTAATAATCATTAAATCAGCACTCAATTTATGGATTACTAGGGAACATAAATAGCTGCCTACATAAACCCATACTATCTCATTAGCATTCTGTTTAAACATATTTATATTTTTATTTGTTTAGGCAACTTCGACAGAAATTTCTGAGTATTCATCTGATAATGACAGTGTGAGAGAAGGAGAGGCGGGCCTGGCAACTGCTATTCCAGGATCCACTAAGAGATTACAGTCGAGGTCGGGAGTGGACACGGGGGATGTTGCAGCACGACTGGCCAGCGAGTGGCTGAGGTCTGCGCAGGCCCTTCTCCGCACCCCCAGGAAGCAGGCGGGCAAGGCCCCCCGAACCCTCGCCGACTCCGCGAAGAAGAGGAAGCTACTGAGGTAAATGCGGTGTCTGCCTTAAGGCATTTTTTTTTAAAATTGCAACCAAAAGAATACTTACAGAAGAGTAGAAATGCATTTCAAGGATAAACATTTTAGAGATGCAAATTCAAAAAACTTAAAGAATGTCATTTATCTGCAAACAAGGCAGGAAAGAACTCGGTTCAGTTTTAAAATCTGTGGTGAAAGCTCTCGATCTTGACCTTGTGCATACAAATTCATATGGTTTTTGCACTTCAAATAATGCTTTACAGTGCCATACAGATTTGTGAGTAGACATACATCTGTTTTAGCTTGTAATCATTTTGTTGCTTTATGCCTCTCCAGATAGTCTGCAAAAATGCCGTACCTCTGATTTTATTTTTTTTTGTCCTCTCCAGATTTGTCAGGGTAAAATTATCCAAAATACTGTAGGAAAGGGGTGGATGAGCAATAATGCTGAATAGTGCCAGACAGAGTGATATTTAGGCAAAGGTGGGATGTATTTGTTAATCCAAAATGTAAATCTCTGTTACTAAATTCAATATATCAAAAAGATGTCTAACTGCTGAAAGAAAACAGCCTGAGCAATGGAAGCCTGATGTTCACAATTCATTGTTTCTCTAGCTAATTACAGTGCAGAAATGGTCACTTCCTGTATTTAATTAACTAAAGTTGCTTTAACTTAAATGGTATATGTGAAGGTATGCCTCAAGCTATGGAGACTACACTTACAAACGGTGCTGCAGTAGATAGCGGTGTTCCCCAGGGGTCAGTGCTGGGTCCAATCCTGTTCAACGTATTCATCAATGATTTGGATGAAGGGACAGAGTGTACCCTCAGCAAGTTTGCTGATGATACAAAGCTGG
>VZSC01009858.1:7488-21284 GCA_013398225.1 Steatornis caripensis
ATAGAAAGATTTGAACTATCAGATAGACTAAATTACTTAATTTAAGTGGTTAAAAGTAAGTTATTCCCACCTTGAGCTGCTGAAAGAGCTAGGAAATAAATAAAAGAAACACAGAAATGATTTTAACTAAAAAGGCTGATTTTGAAAAGTTGGTACACTGTCTCCAGTCACAAATAACTTCTATAATCCACAACAGTTCTACTGAAATAACCAGATTTTAAATTTACAGCTAGAAGTGATATCAATTAAACATAAAAGTCTTACCTACTTTAAATGACAATCAATGCCTACATAGTGTTGTGGTCTCAAAATGGCATAATGCATTTTGAATGTTAATTGATTAGGAGATTGTATTGGACAAAAGTATTTAGTGATTTATTACAGTGTTCTTTGATTGGATTTTTCCAATCAAATGACCAAGAAGGTTTTCTGAAGTGAATCATTTTTTAAAAAAAATTATGTATAACAGTAATTATGTCAACTCTTATTTCTGTATAGTGCAAAACAAATCTTAACTATTGTAATAAGACACTGAAAACTGCTTATATAAAAGCACTGTTTTTAAATATAACTATGTTAATACAATCTCCTGTAAAAAAACATCAAAAGAAGTCACGCTAAATTTCTGTTTGTATTAGATATTCCAATCTCAGTATGTCTTGGATGATTATTTAAGGTTAAAAATAATGTCATAATTTCTACATTTAAAAACATCTCATGAAGGCACATGCGTTAAAGTCTTAATGTGCCATTTCATTGAATTCCAGATTCAGAGGTTTGGGATTAATTCTAAGAATCTTATTCTGCAAGCTTTTTTTCCCCTTGAGTTTTGAACATCTGAAATTGCTAATGAAGCATCAACACTAGTCCAGTTTTGACAATAAATACTACTGAAAACAGTAAACCCAGAGCTTTCTGGAGACAAAATTCCCTGGAGTCCTTAAGGCCCAAGTTCTAATGGCATGTAAACGTTCAGATTGCCATGTCTGTCTTAATCTGTACTAAATTAATTCAATATCTGTGGTCCCACTGACATGCATACTAATTAATGTGATTATTAATTTACTAATACTGTATTTTTTATTATGTCTGTGACAGACGTATTATGTGGGTAGGATTAATTTAGCTCAACATTATATGTGTGAAACATAAGGATTCACAGGATTGCCCAGATTATTACTGTATCTACAAATTTCAAATTTAACATTGTACAATGTAATGTTTTGGTTTGAACTTTGCTAACTTTATGTAGAAAACTTCACAGAGGAAATTTAATGTTATCTCAGGTTAAGAATGTACTGAGAAACAAGGTAGATGATTGAAATTTACAATAGCAGGAGTTCAATTTTCAATTAGTACCTTACACTAATTAGATATATTACTTACTTTATTTCTGTAGGTTGTGTGCTTCCACATGTGCTGCTCATTCTTCATTTTGTAACATTATCTGCAGTACAGCAGAGAAATCATCCCACTTTAAGGCTTCTGTTTATATTTTCTTTGTTAGAAGATAGAATGTAAATTAACTGTATCTAATGTCTTTATATTTCCGTTATGTCAAATTGAAATTAGTGCTATAAAAATGAATTTCCTATCCAGAGAAACTTATCAGTTCCTAAAACTTTTTTATGATTAACCAGATCTTTTCTGCTTTTTGAATTTGATTCCTATTTTTAACAACTGTGATATTTATGTACATAATATGTAAAAGTGTCTTTTTGAAAAATTATCTCTTGAATTATATATAAAGGAGAAATTCACAACTTCCCTAAGCTATGCCAGTGCCTGGGAAGTCTTTTAATTACAAAATAATTTCACCTGGTTACAAAACTCTATACTATTTTTCCTACAGAATATTATATCTGAAGTGTTCTATTTCCCTCCATCTATTTAAATTGTCCTTTGTTTAATGGTACTGATCAGTTGCTATCCAGCCCTTTCTGGGTATTGGAACTGTAGCCATTCACAGGTCCTGAATACCATTGAAAGGTTAAGTACTAGCTTGATCACATATAAAAAAGTATATAAAACAGTCTTTCTTTGTTCAGTGCTTATTTCTGAGGCACATCAGTTCTGCATTTATGATCTCCACTGGTGACTACTGCTGTTTGGTATCGGTTACTGGGATCTCCTAACCATCCCATTGACCTTGTTGTTTCTCCAACTCCTTCATTTATTCCTGGCTTTGTCATATGAACTTGATGATACTTCTCTTGGCTTATCATCAGGTTCTCATGTTGCTCTCTGTGCCATTTGCCCTTCCAGTTTCTCCAGTTTAGCATGGTTCTTGGCTATGCTGTGTATCCAGAGCATTAACCTCTTCAGCTATATCTGTGTTAGCAAATTAAATGACTCTGTGGCTGTGGCTTCAGTGTGTACCAGCCCATACCAATACCATTCCTCTCTCTTACTCTCAAAAATAGGATGGTCAGATGTAAACCACCTACTGTGTTATGAGAGGCTCCTCAAATGTGCCAACTCTTGAACTGTGCCTTGAAGTGATACCAAGGACCATTCTAGTTTAACAGTAAAGAGAATTGAGTTAGAGTCATCAGGTAGCTGAAGTCACCAGATGGTAACTAATGCGGATGTAGCCTCTGGTCTATAACCTCAACTTATCAGTGGGTTTATATCTGGTATCAGTCTCCAAATATTTTACTCTGGTCTTCGTTGTTTGGTTCAACAGCCTCAGTCCCCCTTTACCTTACAGTAACTGTCATAGGCACAGACCTGCCTCTAGACCTACGTGTCATAGTGATGTACTTAGACTTTTTTTTCCTTTGGGCCTCTGAAAACTGTTCTTATTTCTTTGTTCATCCACCAATAAGGTATTTGTAGTGTGTAGAACACTGTAATGTAGTCTTATTTTTGTAACAGAAATTTTATTCAATCATTCAATCACTCTGGCTCTGACAGCTTACAGTTTACATAATCTAAAAACAAAATACTATTTTTTAAGCCAATATCAAAACTTTTACAGATTGTTTCCACATGCTCATATTTTGATTCTGTATGTGCTTTTTGAAGCAAAAATAAATTATAAGACTTCTCTTGCACGTATTCAAACTTTTTTCTCCACCCTGGATCTACTGAGGTACTACTATGTAGAGGTAGTGCATAGTTACAAGCACTAAGTGTATAGTTACTAGAACTATGTACTAGTTCATAAATTACTCTGTTTGTTAACACCAACACTGAAAGATATGTCTGTGAGGAATGGCAAAAAAATATAGAGATTATCTGTGAAAATGAATGGGAAAAAAAAACAAAAGCAAAAAAAGAAATTGTATCATTATCTTTTAAAAACTATTATTTTTTAAAAAATCACAAACATCTATTACATTTCCAGTGGAACTGTTGTGTAAACAACCAAGAAGCTGGATGACCAACAGGGTCACATGAGTTAAAAAAGGCTATAAAATTGATTTACTATACATGTACTTTACTGTATGAAGCCATTTAATCTAGTACATACTTTAAAATTTCAGCTATTAATTTTCAAGAGGTATACAAGAATGAACAAAATCTCTAGATTTTTTTTATAGAATAGAATAGAATAAAGTAGAATAAAATAGAATAGAATAGAATATTTCAGTTGGAAGGTATTTACAATGATCACCTAGTCCAACTTCCTGACAAATTCAGGGCTGTCTAAGTTAAAACATGTTGTTAAGGGCATTGTTCAAATACCTTGTCCTGGGTTCGGCTATAATATAGTTAATTTTCACCAGAACGCTGGGAGAGGGATAGCTGGTATTGGATCCCACTGCCGTCACGCCCAGTACATACCTGGGGGGCGGGCCGGGAAGGGCACGGGGCGGCTCTGGTTCCCGTTCCGGGTGATGAGCGCTTGTGCTGTGCATCACTTGTTTGCATTCTCTCTTGTTAGCATTATAATTGTTATTGTTACTGTTCTCTCTCTCTCTGTGCTGTTGCATTAAACTGTCCTTATCTCAACCCACGAGGTCTGCCCCTTTCTCTGCTGATTCTCCTCCCCATCCTGGTGGGGGGTGGGGAGGGCTGCAGTGAGCGAGTGGCTGCGTGGTTCTTTGTTGCTGGCTGGGCTCAAACCACGACATACCTCTTGAGCGCTGACAGACTTGGAGTATTGATCATCTCTTTAGGAAGCCTGTTCCAGGGCTTGACCACCCTCTCAGTGAAGGAATGTTTCTTAATGTCCAGTCTAAACGTCCCCGATGCAGTTTTGAACCATTCCCATGCTTCCTATCTGTGTATAACAGGGAGAAAAGATCAGCACTTTCCTCTCTATGACCCCTTCTCAGGAAGCTATGGAGACCCATGAAGTTGCCCCTCAGCCTCCTTTCCTCCAAACTAGACAAACCCGAAGTCCTTAGCCACTCCTAATAAGACATTCTTTGCAGGCCTTTCACGAGATTTATTGCGCTCCTCAAGATGCGTTCAAGGATCTTCACATCCTTTCTAAGTTGTGGGGCCCAGACCTGAACACAGCACTCAAGGTGAGACTGCACCAATGCTGAACACAGCAGGATAATCACCTGTTTTGACCAGCTGACTATGCTGTGTGTGATGCACCCCTAGACATGGTTTGCTCTCTTGGTTGCCAGGGCACACTGCTGACTCCTATCGAGCCTGCTGTCAACCAGCACCCCCAGATCCATTTCTGCACATTTTCTTAAATATCGTCTCATTCATCATTACCGAATGCTCCCATGTATCTAGATCCCTCTGCAATTCCTCTTTTCCCTCAAAAGAGTCAATAGTCCCTCTCAGTTCCATATCATCAGCAAACTTGTCAATGGTGAATGCAACTCTTTCATCTAGATCATTGATAAATATATTCAACAGAAATGGCTCTAGAATTGAGCCAGTTGCCAGTCAAATGTAGTCTCATTCACTACAACACTTTGAGGTCTACCCTTCAGCCAATTCTCCACCCAGTGCACCATGAACCTGTTTATACCACAGCTGTAAAACTGGTCCAGAATGATGCTGGAAGGGACAGTATCAAAATCCTTAATAAAATCCTAAGAAAATGTATGTATTTTAATATAGAATAATTTCATGTAAGTTAAAAACAACTGACAAAGAATTTAGAAATTATACAATTTATTTTGACTCCTAGGTATTATAACTATTGTTTTTGTTTATTTTTCCAAATGTAGTTATTAACTGACATAAAAATAATTTCTTCCTTTTTTTCAGATTCAAAGTTTATTATTGCGTACTTAAAAAAAAAAAGAGAACAGAAATTTTAGTCAATATTGTTTTTCAGCCTTGCTTCGCTGTTAGTACACAGGTAGCTGGTACTGTTAAGCACATGGAGAACACAAAATATTGTAAGACTAAATGGGCAAGCACTGACAGCTCTTGCAACTCAACAAGCCGTTTAAGATGAGCAATGAGTCAGAGCTGGAGTCCTACTGAGAAAGATCAATAGTGAATGCATTATCATAGTTACTTCCAATGCTAGGAATAATAACGCAGCATTTATTTCTGACACAAGGTTGTTTCAAGCATCTTTTTTCCCCCTCTCATGATTTGGGATGTACCTTATTTGAGTGCAGAATAGAGATATCTCACTGTATCTAATACTATGATTCCACTCAGTCCAGCTACTAAATACATTTTTTTTTCACATTATCTTGGTTAATTAAACTTTCTGTGAAGATTGTGATAATTGAGTGTAAGACTCCCATCAATGGCAATAAGACTGCAAGGCAGCAATGTAGCCTTCTACTGTTTTAGCACTCCTCTCTGTGAAATAAAGGAGAATAAACAAACAAGTAGCCTGTGGCTTTATGTCAGCTGAAACAACAAAAAAACAGGTAAGATCAAAGAAATAAAAAATGTTTATCTTAACCTAGGAAAGAGATTACTTGGAGAGTACAAGAACTAAAGCTAGGAATAATTCAAATGTTCCTGAAGGGATGAATTTTTGCTCATTTAGCCTGTATGCTCTTTAATCTGTTGATTTTCACTAAACTCTTTAGATCCTAAACCTCTTTAACACATTGCCACTTCTTTTTATTTTCCCTACAAAGCCATCATGAATACCCCATGTCAAAACGTAATTTAGCAACTATTTTCTTATTTTCTGTGTGGTAAAACTGCTTCAAGAAAATTAACTAGGATCTTGTAAGGAATGAAGTCAAAATCATAATTAGAATTTAAACTGAAGGCTTTCTACTGATTCTGTGATCTTGCATGTGTTTATGACAATCTAAAATAAAGTATCCCTCATATGAATATCTGGAAGTGCAGTTTATGATTTAAAGTTAACACTTTCAGTTTGGAAAAAGTACTCAAGACCTCCTAATTTTTAAAACCCTGATGGATTCTTTATATACATTTTTCACTAAATTTTGAAGCACAACTTTTCTTTGACATTTTTATTGTCAATAGTCTTGATGTGTTTGTCATTAAGTGTCAACCCCTTGTCACGCGGGGGCAATTTCTTTCACAACTTATCTGTTGATTCCTTAGGAAGTGTTTTGACTTCCCATAAATTGGGGATTACATTCAAAGATGAATGTATATATTAAACAACATCTCAAACATTACTTAGGAAGAAGCTCTGTTTATAGCACTACTTCATCATCCATCTGGTTTAATGTTGTGATCAAAGAGGAATTTCAAAGACTATCAACTAAAGTACAATAACGAACAATATCTTTTAATTGCTTTTTAGTTTGTTTTATCAAGCCATTTACCTCCAACTTTTTCTTCTTTTCTCCTGATTTTTTTACGTGGAATGTTCTTGCTTTAACAAACCTAAACATTAAGCCAGCTATGAGAATGTTATTCTAACATTTAAATTTGGGCATTCTTAGCACTGTCGTTATCAAAACCATCAAAACATTTTAGTAATCACAATTTTTTAAGCTTCAGTCAGATTAGAAACTCTGCCTCTGCCATTCTTACTTACTAACTAGGTGGATGAGGGAAGGAACGGAAAAGAGGATTACTCATTGCCAATTTATTCTATTAATTTTGGGCTATGTTAAGCCACACACTTAGATCTTTTTTAGATCCAGCATCTAATCAGATAAAAGAAATTATGAACACAGGCTTCCACAGAAAGTACAAAGTGGGTTTCCAGGTTCCGGTACGACAGTTCTGTTCTCCAGTCATTATGCGATGCAAGAAGAAAATTTTTTCCTGAAGTTTTCTTGAAAATGTGCTAAGTGCTTTACAAGCATGCTAAGACAAAGAATCTAAATTTATTAGTTTCTAATGAATAAACCTTTCTGATTTTATAACTTTTCAAGGAAAGTACATGCCTTCTGAATGCGTGACAGTTATAAATATAAATTCTTCCTTTCATTTTAGTCAGCCGGAATGGCGATATCACCAAACAATCATATTTTTCAGTGAGTCATATACCAATTTTACGTAATTCAGATTTGGATATTCCGAGTGTGGCATATATCTACTGAAGCAAAGACAATAGCTAGGCTTTCCATACCTCTGCAGTATTTTCATAAAGAGATACATTTCAGGCATAATAAGAATTTATTCTTTACACATTTATGAATTCCCTGAGAAGACGCTGAATAAGAACATAAGAATTGTGAATTATCAATATAGAGGGAAATAAGACAGCATGTGGCTATCAGACAAATAAGTCCAGTAATTCATGTTTCACACATAATGACCATGAACTTCTGTTTCATTGTAAAAAAAATAAGTGCTGAAAAAGCTCAAGACTACCAGAAGTTACTGCATTGTCCCTGACGACTTCACTCACATGAGGTAAAACTTCCAAGCGATTCATCTCAATAACCATCTTCTGGGTCCTGACTTTCCACCTCAAGGTCCCCTGGTCAGAGATTTCATGTATTTGCCTAATCTTGCATGTCCCAGAAAGTTGCTGAACTGTTCCAGAAAGCAATTGCTTTCAGTAAATGTTAGTATTATTGGTTTTCCTAATTTACACCTTATAAGCAGTCAAATATTAACATGTATAGGAACACACAGAATGCCACATAAATGCCACACACTTCAGACATCACTTTTTGAAAACGGGTCATACTTTGATGTTTGCCTGTTTGCGAAATACTCTGTGTTACTTTAGAAGGAGATATGTTTCTTCCTGAGGCAAATCCAGCTGCCCATTCTGCACTGAATTAAGCCATGAACTTTAAAGAAAAGAAATAAGCTTGTAAATGTGTTAAATAAAGCTCAACATCTACTTAGATGTTCGCTCTGACTACTACACAGTGTCTGGGAACAAGATTGCATAGGTTCAGATGAGTCTATTAACAGACACTCTTACAGGTAGGAAATACTTGTTTGTGTGCACTACTAAAATTTAAATAGCAACCATTACCCCCTTGTATCAATCAGCTATGAATTATTCCTTAACTCTGTCACTTAAAAGCTACTTTGAAAATATTGTTCTTTGTGTCACTCAGACAGGATTCCATTTTCCTATGGACTCTGTCAGATTGTTTTTCTCAATCAAATGCAAAACAAGTTGTTTAAATAGTGTTTGTAAAATTATGTGTTTGCTTAAGTCTTTGAGTACTTTATCAGATATAAGTATCCCATGGCCAGGATCTAGTGTCTGCATTTAGGCACATCCTTCACTTTTTTCTGACTCAAGGTTGGGTTTACCATCACACAACCAAGAACAAAGTCAAGAGCTTCTCCACTATTCCCTATTACTTCACCTAGAAGGTTCCTTATTGCCTTCGCCATAGCAATGGTCTATTCACTCGTATGTGAATAATGATACAAAAATCTGCAGGTTTTTGAGAATCAAAAGATAAAACATTTGAAAGCCATACTGTTAAATGGGTGATCTTGGATTATGTTCAATAATTACAGTGGACTGACCGACAGCTACCATCAAGTCTGAGAAATACACATAGTGCCTAAGGTGGTTGGTCAAAACTAACACAACATCCAGGTACGTCTTTTGTCCCAAATCTAGAGGCAAATAATCTTCTGAGGGACCACAGGCATTTTTAATATCTGGTGGTTGAAAGAAACATAATCGTAAATCTTTTGCATATATTCTTCAACAATTCATTTCCAGTAGCTCAAAGCACTTGCTAAAAAATTAATTAATTTAGTGACTTCTGAATATTCTCATTGCCTGAACACCAACCCAAAAAATAAACTTTGGGACTCAATTATGGCAAGTAATTAAGAAGATGTATGAAGATTGTGTCCTTATGCGCTTGTTATGACAAAAATCACAGGATTTTCTAATCTGCACCCATTATTATGGCACTTTGCAGCTATTTATCACCTACGCATCAGATACACACATATATATATATGCATGTGTGTGTGCGCTTAAATAAATAACTGCAGGAAATAAAACAAATACAAAAAGGTGTTTCTTGTGTTGAATTATGTTTACTATGAGTAACATAATATATGAGTATATAATATTATACTGGTAGTATAATATTATATATATAATTGTATTTTATTGCTCGTTAATATTCCAATCTTCTGGATTATGTCAATGTTTTAGATTTCCTAGAAATTTAGGTCTACGTCAGTCATTTGTCCAACAATCCATGTATCTCTACCATAGTATGATAGATGGCCACATTTCAGATTTTTCTCAATGAAGAAAAGGAAATTGCAATAAACCCCTACATAATTACTACAGAAAATTTTAATTAAATACATACTTTTGTTATTGTAGCACACTGAAGACCAGGCCACTGCCTTCTTCAAAATAATAAAGCTGTCTTCTGGGCATAAGGAGATAATGTGAATTATTTTAATCCTTTTTACTTCAAATCATGTAAAAGAAGTTATAGAAATTAAAATAAGACTTGAAATTCCAATAAAAGACAATTAAGATATATTTTTTATTATTTGTTTTTGCTGCTGTTGAAAGTACTAGAGCCTTTGAAATAAATCATCATCAGTGGCATGTCATACCCCCGCAGCTTGATCAGTTGCTAAAAAGCAAAGAATCACAAGCAAAGAATAACAAGGGAAAGGCCAAATATTTCTTTTATTTAGAAAACAATTTAAAACATAATAAACTCTGAACTGTTCAGCTGAAAAACTAAGAAAAATCAATAACACCCTTAGTATCTTTCAAGCAAAAAAAAATGATGGCATTCTCTGCCCCTCCCCAAGGCCATTTAAAAAAGACCTACACTTACTTTGCACTTAATTCCTTAGAGAGGCTTCTCAAAAATTACAGTTTACTTCTGAAGTAATTCTGCAAAGTGAGCAAGTGCCCCCAGTTTTAATGGACTCTATCAATCTCACAGAGATTGTTACTGGCACATTAACTCGCCCTTTTTAAAGCCGCAAACATTATCAAGAATGTTTTCCCATAACCCAAAACCTAGCATTCAATTCACACACGAAAATTGTAGAGACAACTTACTTTTTCTAGATGCCAAAACTGAAGCTGAACATCTTTTCCTTCACAATCAGTGTTTGCTGAAGATGCTGAATGTGTATTTATACAAGAACTACACATTTACTAGTTCTTCACCAGCAGTTTACAGCAATAAAACTCAACAGCTTGGGTTTGTTCATATTCAACTACCACAAAAAAGAAAAAGGATCTTATTCAGTTCAGTTTGTGAAGTACCAAGTGCTTTTTTCTAGATATCAAATACTCTCAAACTCCACAAAGCAAACAGAAATGCCTGAATAAAAGATTCATATAGCATAACTCAACAGAATGTTTAAAGAGTAAATTGTAACTTAATAATCACAAAGAAATACAAATTTTTCATAGAATCCTTTAAAGAAAATATCATAAGCTCCCTGAAAGAATATTCTGAAAACAGAACAAAGAAAAATATTTTACAGAAAAACTTAAATCAATCCATTTATAACCTCTCACTCTTTTTTTTTTAGTTAACTAATTATTTAACTTAAATGAACTTCACACACACTACATCAAATGTCTTATGTGCTAGTTACTACATGGTAAATGAAAGCAAAATGACATCTTTTTATCCACAGCCACAATGAGAGGTTTGACAGGAAACTTTCCCTCACACTGAAAAAAGCAGGTCAGGGAAACAGAAGTTTAAAAGAAAAATATTGGAGAGAAAGTATTAATGGGAAGAATTGTCCTGGCAACTAAAAATTACAGAAAATATGATTTTTACTTTAGATACTAAGTGAAATTGAAGTCAGTAAATGAAGTAAATTTCTCTCATTTCCTGTAAGATAAACGTATGAATTATGATAGAGTCACTATGTGGAGTACAACTTCCACTTAAATAATCCAAAAGATTTTTAACCACTACTCCTCAATAATGCTATAGAATTTGGTAAATTTGTGTACAGTGCCTTACCATCCAATTAAAAATCAAGGTAATCTAAGCAAGGGATAATCTCAAGCATTTCGTAACTGTTCATACTTATGAGACTTTAGAACAGTTTAGTTTTATGTATATCAAAGACAGAAAAATTATGTTCTACGCTCTTAATATGCTGAATTTATAAAAGGACTTCATGCTAAATGAGCTGCAAAAAATTGAAGTCAATCAGAACCTGATAATATTCAGTTGTGTCATTTAGATATTTGTTTCGGCATCCATTAAGATGAGGATGCTGGATAAAGGAGATATAAAAGAAATAAAAGGACATTTTTGCAGACCAAGGTCACTACTACAACATGCAGACAAAATGGATTGCTATACCACTCCAGATTGAATTAATATCTACTGAAAATAGGTGATGAGGATATAATTAGAGCAAATGGGTCTCAAAAGTAAATTGGGAGACTAAAAAAAAAGGAAGGGAAAAGCAGGAATTCTGCTGATGCACAAACCCATTGTGGAGGAAAGGATACTTCTCATATTGTTAGTTATAAGAAGAAAGATAAAAGTAGTGTGGAGAAAGCTGGAGACAATGAAGAGATCAAATATAACAATGAGTCATTCTGGCAACTATTCAGATGGAATGGCTTTTCACACACTGAATATGGAAAACTTTCAGACTTTTTTTAAAACAAAGAAAATAAATGAGTTGGTCAGAAATGCAAAGGAGAAGTTTACCTGGATGAAAACATTCTGGGCAAGGGTTTGAATGGATCCCATGTTCAGGCTAGTAAAAGATGCAAGTTGATCAACAGTTGGTAAGAGGCTGTTGTATGACTGAAGATGTGATGTCAAGACTCTGCTAATAAAGTCCTTCCAGCATCCGTCATCTAACCATCCTATGCATAGAGCTCTGAGGAACTGTGACAAAAACTGTCCTACAATTTCAGCTCATCAATAGTACTGAAGTGGAGAGTTTATACAGGGAATATCTTTCTCCTTTCCTGATGAAATGTCACTTACTTTTTCAGTTTTGCTTTTGTCATCAACATTTATTTTTAGCTGCTTAATTGCCAGCCCAATGTTTTCAGTTGCTCTTTAATAAACTTATTCATAAGTATGGAAACTGGAAGCAACTGCTTAAATATAAACCTGAACACAATGATCTATGCCTGTATCATACATCATGAGGGAAAAACTCATAAATGACTGCTATTAAGCCAAGAAATTTGGTAAAAAAAAAAAATTCTTGGTATCAGAAGCAAATTGCCTCTGATCGCAATATGTGGCCTTTTCCTGTTTTAATAACTGGAAGATTTTAATATTATTTTAACTTTCATGATGATTCTTAAGTTAAATAAAAATCTTCATACTAATCATATTAAAACTATTCTGACAAGCTCTAATTTTCATATGACTAAGTTAAAAAAATCAGTGGCCAAAAACATTACATCCTATTCTCTATGAGCACAATGTGTAAATAAGCCAACAAAAATATTAATTCATTTTAATTTTCAGCAGGGCAAAGCCTCTGTTCTGTATCAGGAAACCTAGAGAGGCAAGGTAAGAGGGAAACAGTCAAGCAACACATTTTTAAATTTATATTTTCATGTTTGTCTCTGGCTTTAAAATTTTTAAATGGGTTTAATTCTTGCTTTGCCCTGAGCAAAAGACAAAAACATTCCAGAACAAAATCAGTTAAAGTTGAGAGTAACAATATTAAGCAAATACATACTCAACTATTTAAATTAAAACATAAGCTGTCTTTCTGAAACCATAAAACCCCCACATATTAAAATTAGGATATTTCGTCACTTATGCTTGGAGCAACTGCTCAAACTGAGTATCGACTCATGAACCTTTTTCTTTTATTAGTTCTCTTTTTTTACGTCCATAGAACTTGGACACAAAAAGGTAGTTTGAGAATAACATGAAAAAGACAAGTCTTAGAATAACCCTTCTTTAATAAAATATTCTATTCCACTACCCCATTTCGGTTCTCTGCTTTGTTTATAGAAATGCTGTTTATTTTACGTCCTGTATACAGCTTCCCATTTATAAGTCTCAAATCTTTCTCACTTTGCTGCAGTCTCTACCCCTGTCACAATCTCTGGTTGCTTTTCACAGCCAAGTTGTAACATCTGGTGATGCTCCAAATAGCCTCGTCTTCTAGTTTAATCATGGGTAGTTTTCACAACACAGCACCCAGCAAAGTTATAAAACAAACGTCCAGAGGGAGAGTTTGTTAACATGTTGAATGAAGTTCTGGTTTAGTAACTATATCTCACAACACTGAAATATTTTACGTAATGCACAATCATCCTTTGTCCATACCATTTCAGTGTTGACTGCTAGTTCACTTCAGTGTTCACTGCTAGGACTGGCCCTCAGGACTCCCAGACTCTGGAGATAAGAGAGGAAGCACGGACAAATGAAGACTTGCCCTTGGTCAATGAGGATTGGGTTAGAGAGCAGCTAGGCAAACTGAACACGCACAAATCGATGGGTCCTGATGGGATGCATCCACGCGTGCTGAGGGAGCTGGCGGAGGTA
>VZSC01009858.1:22429-33293 GCA_013398225.1 Steatornis caripensis
AAGGGTGGGTGTCAAGAGGATGGGGTCAGACTCTTCTCAGTGGTGCCCAGCGACAGGACAAGGGGCAATGGGCACAAACTGGAACACAGGAAGTTCCACCTGAAGATGAGGAGGAACTTCTTTACTGTGAGGGTGACAGAGCACTGGAACAGGCTGCCCAGAGAGGTTGTGGAGTCTCCTTCTCTGGAGAGATTCAAAACCCGCCTGGATGCATTCCTGTGTAACCTGCTCTAGACTAACCTGCTTTAGCAGGGGGTTTGGATTAGATGATCTCTAGAGGTCCCTTCCAACCCCTACCATTCTATGATTCTATGATTCTATGATTCATTTCAAGTCTTTTATAGACTACCACTCTAATAGAAGGAATAAATCCTGTCAGACAGTACATGTGCAAAATCCAGACGGAAAAAAAATGAGGTGAAGAACAAAGGGATCACCCTCACAAACTGAGGATATAACTGAACTTCAAACAACTAACTTTCTAAAATACTTTCTCCTAAATAATTTGAAAGTTAAAAAAAGAGATAAATTCTTCAGCTAATAAAAATTGAAATTCTAATGGCTTTTATATTTTAAATTGAGTTAGAAAATCAAAAGAAATTATCATTTTATACATTGTCACTGTTGATTAAAAGCACAGATGATTATGATTAACTATGGTGATATAAAGCATTATGCAAAAAGCCACGCATACAAATAAACAGAATCTGGTCACAAAATTATTGCATGTATTGAATACTAACCATAGTCTTATGTGCTGATCTTCTCTGGTTTTAAGACTTGTGAAAACTGTTAAATAAATTTGTCTAAAAATTTCAATAGCTCTGATACAATCTATTGCTGTGTTTATCACTCATAGTGGGACACGTGTTAATAATATACTTCATATGAATAAACTTACTCTTCAATACCACAAAATCAAAATTCTTTTTCCCTGATAGTGAATACTACTAGTCTCTGGGCTTTCCTGATTCTGGAAAATAATTACATTAGCTCACACATAAAATACATTTTTAAGTTAAATAATTTTCATAATTCCAATCACTTTTGGTGTTGGGGACCAAAAATTAAAAAGATTAAAAGACTATACTCCTTGTCCCTCATACCTGAACCACATATGTTTTATGCCTTAGAGGTCTTTCTCTTTCATCACTTGCAGAGAAACAGATATTGAAAACATTTGCATACTAGTAAAAATTTCATTATGAGGGATGTCAGGTTTTGAACATTTTATGCAGAGAATCTCTAGAATTTGTGCCCTTGAAGATACTCAAAACTCAGCAAGATAAGTCTCCAAGCAATCTGCCTCTAACTGGACCTGCTTTCAGAAGACAAGGTGCTATGGTACCGCCAGTCCCTTCCACCTAAACTATTTTATTGTTCCATGCTTACACTTTTTTTTTTATTAATTTGGGAGCATTTTTGCTGTCTTTTACATATTTGATATACAATCTCACAAGTTCTCTGAAACTTGTATATCCCATTTGAGGCCGTTATTTTCTAATAACAGATTTACTCATATATTGATATTAAGGACTTTATTCTCCATTAAAAGTTCTTAGTGATGTCAGTGACATAATAAAATAACATTATAGGCAACAACTAATAAAAGTTAGAGTTTCAGTAATCACTCAGAGCAATCATTTGAAAAGGCATTACCTCAAGACCTCTTTGTGATGGAAACAGAAGAACACACTTAACTTCTATACCTTCAGTGGAAGAAAATCATTTGATATCTGACATTTTCTGCTAAAATCTCTTCCAGACTTGGAAATGACAATGGAATTTCAGACAGTTTTTGAAAGAGAATAATGGTGTTAAAATCAGAAAAGCAGCAGTCATAAAAAGTCTTGAGAAATCTGTATGCAAGAAGTATTAATGAAACCTATAGTAAGGACAGAGAAAGACCAGACAGAGGGAATTGAAGTAATATAATACAGACAAAATATGAGTTTGATATTAATTTCAGCTATTCCAAAGTATATAGGAAAATAGATAATTTGAAACAGGTCAACAAGATCAACCATAGTTTCCATTTCAATTTGACACTTTCAGAAGAAAACTGAAGATATTTAATGTATGCACAATATATTATGTTCATTTCTAATATAGTATCTTTTAAAGAATTTGTATATTATCAAATTCATTATCAGCATTGTCTCTGTGAGAAAAGAAATACAGAATAAGGCAAATTACCTAAATAATATCAGATAATTGTTATATATTATTGTCAATATCTGTTTAGTCTTTCTTTCTCCTTATTATTATTTTTAGAATGCTGAAGAACTATGTCAAAATAATAACATTAAATATAAAATATTTTGAAATTTATTTTTTCATTCTTTTAGGCAACCTTGAGTTTTATTTTTTTTCTACCTGTCAGCTTTCTGAACTAAGCACAAGAGCATTTTATAACATGAAATTAAATCTGGCAAGAAACCCAGTGGAAGCAACATGTTGTCTCTGTTTTCTTGTTTACTCTTGCTTTCTTGTTTTTGTTCTACATAGCTGTTCTACCTTAAAAAAAAAAAAAACAACCCTTTTTTTTAAAAGAAGATTTTAAATCTTTTGTTGTAGTGCTGAAGCAGAAGAGAACAGAAAATTGTAATCTACATTTAAAATATTTTATGTCTCTCTTGTATTGATAAAAGTTTAGTTCATTATGGCAGTGACAGAACACTAGTTTTGTTTGAACTTGCCAAACTTTTCTGATATATCAAGTCACTGACTTGCTTTAGAAAGACAAGGCTGAGGAGAGTCGAGATAATCCTGTGGCCTGGAACAGATATGCACGTGAGGTTTGCAGTTAGAATATTCAGAAAGTTGTGAAGACTAAACAGCAGTGACTTGACATTCCATGTCTTTTAAAATAAAAAGTCAGTGATTATATACAAGAATCAGAACTTCTGTTTATCCTAGGGATTCTTTGGCTTGCTTTGGTGAATATCCCATTATTTGGAAGAATGTCTAATACTGTAAACCTGGAAAAATATCTTGTTCTCTCTTTCCCAATTTCTATGGCTTACTGCAAATATGAAATTGTTGACCTCTTGTTTAATGTTCTCAAAAGAGAATTTTGTTTTTTCTGGGACACTGGACTCAATAACATGAGTTTTTTCAGTCTTCCAAAGTAGAAAAACAGGCTGTAAAAGACATAACCTCAAAAATCAGTGATGCTTTATTTTAGTACTCAGATGAAAACACACACACAGAGATTTTTTTCCTCTCAAGTCTTTTGGTAAGTAAAAAATTGATACCTTCATGGTATTTATACTTTAATTAAAACTCTGTTGACAAGAGAAACAGATACAGGAAATCCCACTTCTAGATGTCAACTGGACAGAAACACTTTCTTGCAGCCCTGTCCCAGAAGCTCGGGAGGTAGAGTAGGTTTGCCTATATATAGTCACTTGGAGCCATTAGAACTGATCTAGTTTACCAAGATGGGATTCCCACCTACCACAGGAGAGCTGCTGGTTGTGACACAGGACAGCTCAAGAGCTGCACTTCTTTGGAGAGGCAGCTGAAAGTTTGGTAGGATAGCCTTTAACACATAAAATCACACTGGACACCTGTGGTCAGGTAACAGACTTCTGACCTTAACTAAGAGAGCTTGAAACTTTAGACTAAAGACAAGAGAGCTCAGTGAGGCAAGCAAGACAATTAATTTGAAACAAGTGAAAACTTTACTGATTTTTTGCCAAGTCAATGATATAGTATTTTTATGTCTGCTGAGGAGTTATCACATAACCTGATATATAGGACACAAGGAAGGCAAAACACAAAGTGAAATCCAGAGGAGCTTCTAATACACACAGACCTCCTGCTTCTGTGCATAAAATTAATATTCAAAGCTATCACAGTTTTAGCAGACTTCCTAAGCAGGGTCCAAAATTGTTGTCGGAGATAAGAGTAATTTTTTCCACTCACGGAAGTGTTTTGCTGTATTCATTCTTAACAACACCCAAATGTCTAATCTCTGACTGTTAAAGACTTATCATGGGGATGATCCCCATTGAAAGGACTACAAAATCCAGAAAACAATTGACCTTATGCTGATAAGTGAGTGGGATGGAAAAGCATTTGTAGAACTAATTTACCTCTTTGTTTTATTGTCCCTGTCGGTCAGACTTTTGACAGCTCGTTTTACTCTCCATGCATTACATTTGCATGCTTATTATTCTATTCTACGTATATGTACTTATTTTCATGGTAACTATCTCAAATTTCCTTTTCCTAGCAACCCTGTGAAAAACTGACAAATAAGATTTTAAAAATTACCCTGGTAGTTCTTAAAAGATCTATTCTCTCCTTTACTGATTTCTTTCCACTTCTGCTACTCATATTTTTCTTCTCATTCAAGATAACCTGTAGTGAAATTTTCTTTACAGTTATGCCTGCTTTATGAGATACATTTCAATCATAAAAGTACAAATAGAGTCATGTTTTCATGGTTTATTTTGTTCAAAAAATCATGTTACCAGTGAGAGTAAAAAAAAAAAATATCCAAAATCTGACCTGGAAAAGCACAACCTGCAACTGTCTGCTCACAGAGCTTGGCTGCTGTCTAAAGGTTCTAAGACAATTAAGCATAAGATACTTCTAAGATACCTCTGATGAGTTACTTGATGTAAGCAGCTGTTGACTAATGAGTTGTGACTCCTTCATAATGTTATGATTTTTATTTGATAGAAAAATAATTGAAAGTTTATTTAACTTACAGCTGTAATTAGCAGTGTTTTGTTTCTCAGTAGGTTTTTTTTTCAATCAAATACTTCTGTATGACCTACCTTAAATAAAATTTCTCCCAAGGGATAGGATTTGTTTTAATAAAGGAACAAATACAGTTGATTAAAAGACTGATTTTCTCACCAATAAAAAGTCAGTATATTAATTATTATATAATACTAATTTAGGGTAAATGTTATTACTCTGAAACTTTCAGTGAAATCAAAAACATTCAGTTACCTCAATTTAAAATAAGAGTTAAAAATGAAGTGATCAATATGAGCATTTTGAATCACAGCATTTCCTTTTCTTATGGATAATTCTAATTTCATTAGGTGAAGTTTGTTGATGAAAAGTGTTGGATTTTTTTAAACTGTCTTGGCTAAGAACATTTCTCCAAGGTGTTTGCATAAAAATAAATCGTTACCTTTCAGAGTTAATAGATCCAAACTGCATTCTTATTTGTTACATGAATCTATCCAAATACATCTTCCTGCACTTCTAAACAAAAATCTGAAAGAAAGTAAAACAGTTGACAATTTTCCATAAGCTACATAACCCATAAGTTAATATGTGAAAACAAACTGAAATATGAAAATTTCTAACTGGTTCTATTTCAAAATAGTTATTTTAATATTTACTAAGATAGTGTCAGAGAAGAGATTATAAATGTGCATGATTGTATGCATTTCCTGGCATTCAAATAAGAATATGTAGGTAAAGAGTAAAATGTATTTTACTTATTCCAGGAAAGTAGAGTTTTTAGGAGAACTAGGGAGATAGGCATCATTGGCAAACTGTAAGAGACAGGTTGTCTTAGACACACATAAGGAGATACAAATGGATGAACAAAAGCAGGCAGCAACTAAGACAGAAAAATTGGAACGGAATTGACTGGACATTAGATGTGTCTATGAGGTACAGCACACAAGTGAAAAAATGTATGTTTCATGCAACTCTGAAATCTTCCTCTGTATTCTATTTTGAAGTCAAGAAAGCTCAAGATGCTAACAGTTTCATAAAATCATCTTTAAAATTAATGGCAGAATAAACAGATAAACTATTTAAGAAACATTATCTGGGAGAATGTTTTCTTCTTGTCTCTGAGACAGCATTTATGCACATATTTATTCTGGTCTTAGCTCCAGAAAAAGTAATTTTCCTGTAAACTTGGAGACTTTGTATTTGAAAAATTCACACATGAAGGATCTGGAGAGTCTTATTAATACAAAGACAGCACTTCTGTTTCAGCACTTCTCTAGATAGTAAGAATCATTTCATGTATAACTTCTTCCATTATTCCCTGTATATCCAACAATGTTCTAATAGAGAAGATACAGGATATCTGAAGCTTAAAGAGCTGTGCATCTTAAAACATAGAGGTACTTCAATCCTCCAGCCAAGGAGTTGTTTCTAAGGAGTGTACATTCTAAAATCTTTTAAACTGCTTTCCATAGTTCAAAGATTCCTGGATTACTCTCTACCTATCATGTTCTTACTAGGCTTCAGCTGTAAAATTACATTTGTCTTTCTTAAACATTTCTAAATTTTCATTATCCTGTGAAGCATAATTAAATCACAAAGAAAGCAAAGCCAATTCAGTGTTGAATGAAAAGCCAATGCAACAAAACCGTATGAAAAATTGAAACTGAACAGTTAACTTTACCAGCAAATTTACTTCAGTATCACCCTAAGGCAGCAACACCATTTATCACTATTGTTGTAGTCTGGCATGTTTTCATCATCACTAGAAACAGAAGCATTTATGGAAAACAAATTAGGAACTTAAGGGAAATACAAGGTAAATATAGAATATTGAATATGGAACAGCCTAAGGGACCCTTTCCATAATCAGTTCAAAGATTTCTTTGATTATTCTCTCCCTACAGTAATCTGCAATAAAACTAAAAATGTTTAGCTAAAGTTTAATATTTTTAGTCTTTGTATTTTATTTTATTAGTTTAAAAAATATGAAAGCAATACAAATCTAGTATTTTGGATTTAAAGTAGCAAAATAAATCTATCCTCTCTAGTAATTTTTAATTTACTTGCTTAGGTTGGGTTAAGACAACCCTACAGTTTCCTTCAGCAGTCTTTTTTTCAACCTAATATCACTGCCTGTTACTATTTAAGCAGTAGATGTCTGAAGTACAGCCCTTTTTCTCTAGCCTTTCAGAAGCTTTCCTTTTGTTAAAGATATTTGCAAACTTGAAATTCAAATGGAAGTAAACATTGAAGGATCATACTAATAATATTACTGAGAAGATGTACACATTTTAAAGTATTTTTTAAGGTTTTGCACTTCTGGAAGTACATGTCAAAAATTTCAGGAAAAAGAAACGTTAAACTATTTTGTGCAAAAGGTCATGTATTACCAAGAAAACCCAGCTGTTCTAAATCATGATTACCAGAGCAAATGTAAAGACTCTTATTTTTCTCATTTAAGATAAGTTTTTAACTACTCATCATCAAGTAATAATTTTCCCTACCTTCAAAGGTAAAGAAGATACCAGACTATACTAACGATCCAGCAAACTGTTGTCATATCCTATGCTAGTTTTTGGCTGGAATTGAGTTAATTTTCTTCATAGTAGCTACTATGAGTCTATGTTCTGGATTTGTACTGAAAACAGCGTTGATAATGCACGGAGAATCACAGTAGGGAGGGGACACAGCTGGGACAGCTGACCCCAAAAGACCAAAGGGATATTCCATACCATATTATGTCATGTTCAGTATGTAAAGCTGGAGGAAGCAGAGGTTGTTCAGAATGATAGTGTTTGTCTTTCTAAGCCACAGTTACATGTGATGGTGTCCTGCTTTCCTGGAGATGGCTGAACACCTGCTTGCCAATGGAAAGGAACTAATTAGTTCCTTGTCTTGTTTTGGTTGTGTGTGCAGTTTTTCCTTTACCTACTAAATTATCTTTATCTCAACTCCTGGGTTTTATCACTTTTACATTTCTGATTCTCTCCCCTAACCCACCAGGGGAGAGTAAGAGAGCAGTTGTGTGGGGCTTACTTGCTGGCTGGGATTAAAACGAGATATAACCATAAAGTCAATTGTCTGTTGGATTATCATGTCTAGCAAGCTCAGTCAGTTTGGGATGTTTTTGTATCTTTGAAATCATACCCAGCCAAGACACACCTCAACACAAGACAAGACAAAAACATTATTTTATAGAACTGCAACACATTGACCTTGGCTGAATGCCAGATGCCTGTCAATCCCCTCTATCACTCCCCTCCTCAGCAGGAGAGGGCACGAGACAAAATAAGATGGAAAAAACTTGTGGCTCAAAATAAAGGCAGTTTAATAAAGCAAAACTAAGAGCTGTGCGTGGAAACAAAGAAAAACAAAAGATTTATTGTCTAGTTTCCATCAGCAGACCTGTAGCCACTTCCCACAAAGCAGAGCTTCAATACGTGTGGCAGTTACTCTGGAAGACAAACATTGTAATAACACCTCCCCTTCTCCTTTATCTTAGTTTTTTATTGCTGAGCAGATGTCATATGGTATGGCATATCCCTTTGGTCAGTTTGGGTGACCTGTCCTGTCTATGTTCTCTCCCTGTATCTTGTCTACCCTGAGTCTACTGGTAAGGGGTAGCCAAAACACTGGTGTGTTATCAACACCTTTCTAGCTACCAACACAAGGCACAGCAATATGAGGGCTGCTATGGGGAAAATTATTTCCATCTTAGCCAGACCCAACACAGGAACTGCTCATTCATAGCTTCAAAATTGTTTATCTTTGCCCTGAAATTTCAGCAGTATTTCTAGATTTACTTGTGCTCTTATTTACATAATTACTAGAATTTCATTTTGCACTTCATTAGCAATCACAGCTAATCCTAATATTCTAAATGAGCAAAAGCTTGTCACATTTCCTTTAATCACAAGCACTCATTATAATTTTTACGGGTGATGGCATATATCTGAAAATCAACATAGTTCCAGTATGTCTAATTTACATGCAACAGTTCTAAATTCTTCCTAACCATGTTTCTGCAAATGTATGAGCATAAAATAAATTAATCTAAGAATTTTTAATGCATTTCAAAACAAACTTTCTCACTGAAAACCATCATTGCTGAACTTTTCTCTCATTTCTTTTCATAACATATAAGCACAGTCATGTTTTTTGAAGATACACATCTTCTTCCTGTGCATCAAGATCTCAGAATATTCTGCTTCAGAACAACTTTTTCCAGTATTTACTTTACTGAGCCAATAAGTATGTTTCAGTTGTACCATCTTTCATTATTTAAATTCTCTGTCTTTGAACTTTTACTTTTTTCTCCAGTATTGTTTAGTGGGGTTTTTTTCTGCCCTTTTTGCTTGGAACAGAACACATTGAAAATCTCAATTATGTCTCTGTATGCAATTAATGTTCTAATTTCAACCCTTTACGCCAAAGGACAACCCTCAGGAGTCCACTGGCTTGAGTAATTCTCAAAGGAGAAAGGGAGAAAATGTCTCCACTGCTGAATGGCCATGGGGGTCAATTAGATAGATCATCTGGAGAACATGAATCTGTGTTGTATCATTTATAAGAAATGAACAGGCAAATTCAGTATTCATTTTAAATAAACCACAGTTACGGAATATTCAGTATGATCTATGTTTAGACACTGCAAGACAAACAGGATTGTTGCTGCAATACAAAGAAGAAAACAACTGGAAAACAATTTAAATTTTAATATTAAGTTAGTCATCATATAAGATAGAAAGATCAGCACTGAAAAAAGCTTAAAGACAAAAATATTTAACACCATCTAGCAAAGCACACGAGAAAAGGCAATATGATTTCTTTGATGGCTTAGCTCCAGTANACAGGATTGTTGCTGCAATACAAAGAAGAAAACAACTGGAAAACAATTTAAATTTTAATATTAAGTTAGTCATCATATAAGATAGAAAGATCAGCACTGAAAAAAGCTTAAAGACAAAAATATTTAACACCATCTAGCAAAGCACACGAGAAAAGGCAATATGATTTCTTTGATGGCTTAGCTCCAGTAAAATGAACTTCCTGAAAAAAATACTTTCCAAAAGCAGAAAGTATGCTGTTATTGACATATTGAGGACACAAAGAAAATAAAAACATAGGAGGTTTATGTTTATTTATAAATAATATGCTATTGTGGCATCACATAAAGATGCATCACTCAATCTCTGTAAAGAATTACTTGGGTCATTTAATCATCATATTTTTATTTAGATTTCTTACAAAGAAGAATGTTTACTTGTAAAACAGAAATTGGCCATCCAAACCAATGTTTCACATCCCAGTGAGGTAAATACACAACCTTTTCTTTGATAGTACAGGCAAATTTACTTAAGACAGAAACTAGTAAAAAAAAAGAATTAATGGAATTAAATACAATACTTTCATGTTATCAAATAGCAGGTTCAAAGTTCATTTCTCTTACATAGTTTTGTTTTCAATCAGTTTGCTAATGTAAATTACTAGTTCACAAAAATCTTGATGTTTTGTTTACCCCTCCTATCTGTTCTCTAACTTAAAAGTCACTTAAATTACACAAAAGACTGATCATATTTTATCTACAGTTTCTTTTGGATATTTGAAAAAGACATTTTAAAAATCTAAGATATCATGTTTCTAATAAGCAGCTACCATACATACACAAAAGCGAAAATTCTCAGATTTTGAAGCATGTTTTTCTGTACAGTATTTACTGCGCTATATGCTGGCTGTACAAACCTTCAAGTACATAAACATGCCATTTTTTGCATTTTATTTTCACCTCACATTTTATTAGCACAAAGAAGGCTATTATATTGTATTGCTTCCCGTAAAAGTTGTTTACTTTCTTTTAAGTGTTTGTTGTCCTTTTTATAATGCACGTACCATCCAAACAATTTCTGACCTTAACACAGATCTTGCCTTGACTTGCTCTTTATTAACAAGCTGAATGATCAGGCTCTGCATTTTTAGCATGAAATGTTCAAGTATGCCTCAGTCAGAAGTTGCTTATCTGTTATCTTAAGTCTTAGCAATTACAGAAAATTAGGACAGTTTAAAGATCAGGGGATTGCAAATATTTTAGGCCTTTATAAAATATTTTATGGAATATTTTATGTGTGGGTAGTTAAGGTCTGGCGGCCGGAAG
>VZSC01009868.1:0-14217 GCA_013398225.1 Steatornis caripensis
CTTCCTTCCTTCCTTCCTTCCTTCCTTCCTTTTTCCGCCTTGCTGAGAAAATGCTGCATCGGCATCAGCTCATGCAAAGTGCTGCCTGCAGAATTTTAACTCCCTCCCAGGGCCTTTTGGGATGTCACTGCCCATCTGGAGGGAGTCATGCTGGCTCTTTGTCAAACATCACATTGCTTTTAAAATTACCGTGATGGCTCTTCAAGGCAGTGCAATTTTTGTGGCCCGCTGCATTTGTCAAAGCTGATCTCTCGCTTTTCCTCCTGGCAAGGCTGTGGGGCAGCATTATCTGGTTTGGTTGCATTGATTTTCTGTGAGCAGCAGGTCAGATTTTGTATGGGGAGAGGGAGATCAGCACTGAAGCATCTGACTCTCCAACTTCCCCCAGCAGTGGAGCAGGATGGGGCTCGCTCTGCTGGCAGTTTCTTCTCCCAAGCCACTTGGGCAGTGGACAAGACGTCACTGCCTGGGCTAGAGATTTATAAGGCGCAGACCATGAGCTGTAATAAAAGGGGATTGGGGCCCGCACCCTTCTGTCTGCTAGGTCCTTGCCAAATCTGACAGCCCATGCCCTAAATCCTAACACAACAAGCCATTTGACCTGGCTGCTTTTCTGTCACTTCTGTGCAAAAATTAAACACAAACCAAAGTTTGCCAAGGCAATGCTAGAAGTTAAGACCTAAAGGTGACTCATTCTGTCACCTTCTGCAGGCTGCAGAGCAGCCTTTCCTTGAGGATAAATACAATCTCTGTATCTGTACACTCAGCTGTTAATACTGTAAATGGAGTACAATGTTTTTCAGATTATTGAATCATTGCTGTCAGTAGAACAAGCAGCTCAAGCAGGCTGCCAAGCCAGGAGATGAAAGAAATCATTAATTTTACGTTACTGGTTCATGCACAAATTTCTGAGTGGGGGCGATTAACTGCTGGAACAAGCCACCAAAGGGAGCGGGGGATTCTCTGGTTCCTGCTGTCTCCAGATGAAGTCTGGCTGTCATTCTGCAAGGGATGCTTTTGCCAGACAAAGTTGTTGGACTCAGCGCAAATGCAATCAGCTGAAGCACGTTGGGAGCCCACCACGTGCAGGGTGGAGACAATCTAATCATCTCAGCCACCCTTAACAGTTGTGACATGCTCTTAAAAAAGGTCTTCGCTGTTGATGCAAGTTCTGAATATTCATGGATCAGTTCATTCTGACCCTGCAAAGAAATGTTTCTCAGCTGGTACCAGCCACTGGGCGGGCGATGCTTTCCCCTGGGCCTCCAGGGATGCTGCAATAGCTGCCTGCCTCCGTCCCCTGCAGGGCTCAGCAGGATGCTGTGTGGGGCCATTCTGTGCCTCCCTGGAAAGGAAACACGGGCACAGAGAGTTGCAACACCTTGCTTTGAGGGTTGAAAAGGCCCTGGGATGGGAAGGGGGCTGCTCTGAGGGTTACAGCATGGCAAAACTGCCTTTTGTGAGAGTCAGCTGCAAAAACAGCTCTCCCACACTGCAACTGATCGATCACTTGTGTGTATTGCTTTTGTGTGGCAGGTCACAGCCGAGGACATTGGTCCTGATTGCCCTTCATCCCCGCCTCTGACCCTGGCAGCACTCACTTTCCTCACAGACCTCGTGCAGGAGCTTGGACACAACCCCTGCACTTGCATGTGGCTCCATAGCTCGTCCTGGAAACTGGCTGTGATTAATCCCCAGGGCTGCTATTTAAGCAGTATGCACCTTGGGTTTTCTTGACCAAAGGAGTGGGATATGACATTTATTTTGCTTTTATGCATGTTCAAACTGGCTCCTCAAGGGAGGACTCAGCATCCAGGGGAGCAAACAAGATACAGCCAGGAAGAGAAGGGGACGCATCTAGCACGTCTCAGGGGTGACTTGCTTGGTGAGACCTCAGAAAAGAGCCTGTTTCTCAGGCCCCCAACGCTGAGGATGCCCCCTGCCATAGGCAGACGTGTGAGGAAGAGTTTGCTGCTAATCATGGGGCTGCACATTCCATGCTCTTTTCACCTGCCAAGCAGCAGAGATACCCGGGCATCTCATCAGCCCACTCTCTGCCTGTGGCCACTTCTCAGACCTCTGCCCTCAGGGGCAAAGTCTTCCCCTCCTTGGCCCCATCTGAGCTCAGAGGTCCTGAGCATCAGACATGCTCCTTCAGCTGCTCATGGCTGGCAGGTAGTGGAGAGGATGAGCTGTCACTCACACATTATTTACTTGAAGCATGATGGACTTTCCAGTACAATCATGATTTTGGCCTTAGAATACACGCAAAGATTAAAAAAAAAATACGGGGTGGGGGGGGAAATTTTATTGAAAGGATTTATGTGTGTTGGCCAAGATCTGCTTGGTATTCAGAACTGGAAGAAAGTAGGAACCTTAATGTTTACATCCGTACCAATTTAGGTTTTAATTTAGGCAATAGAATGCAATCTATCTTTCTCTGGATTTTAATAGCTTTTCTATTATTTTGCTCCACGGATACTTGGAAATGTGAGCTCCTTTACTACGTGACTACTTAGGCCAATAAAAGAGCTATTTACTTAACACATTAGTTTGCAGGCAGCCTTCTATGAGTCTGCTTGTGGAGGCGGCCTGCCGTCCATGGCTGTGGGTATGAATATGCATAATTAATAAATGTTATTTGCTGGACATCTATTCCTGAGTGTCTCCGCTCTCCTTGACCGAGAAATTCTGTCTCTCTCTCAGATCTAATGAAAGGTTTAGACTTTTTAATTTATTTTCTTAGATTAGACTCAGAAAATAACCTTATTATTCTAATAGGTAGATTAGTCCCCAAGGAAGATATGAATAAATGAAAACGCAATAGGTGAAAAATAGGCCAGAGCTTGCTATTACAGAAGAGTCTTCCTGACCTTTTAATTTTTTGTTCAAAACCGTGGGAAATCAGACTCTGTGAGCTTGCAAAATGCAGCCACCCAGCCATGCTGCCCCAAATAGCTGTTTTTCTGTGCAAAATGATAGAATTTCTGCTAGAGCGAACATTTTCTCTGGAAATACATTTTAAGTGCCTGTTGTGTTAAATCTATTTTAGATTGCGTCAAGTCCATAAAAATCATTGTTATGTGTTAAATCCCATTTTGGACGGTACACACTAGAGGGAGCTATGGAAAAACCAATCCCCGGGCTGCTGCCAGGCTCCTGTGCATCTCTCCAAAGCCCTGGCCCCTGCCCACACCTGCCCTCGCCCCTGGGAAAATGGGTGTCTTTTAGGAGCAAATCCTGAAAACAGCTGTTCGGGGATGTTGGAGGAGCAGTTTTGTTCAAAGCAAAGTGTATTGCTTGAATATGCAGATGTTTGTCAAAGTTTTAGATGGCAACAAGGCTTTTATTTCCATCACATCAAAAATGTTGCATTTTGAGAATGTCCATGGTTAGGTGATGTTAGACCTTTTGAATGATTACCCTGTATTCCTGCTCCGCACCAAAACATTGTGTATAAACCCGGGAAATGCTTTTACACAGTATACCGCTCTCAGCAGGACAAATTGCCTCTGTTGAAGGTATCCAGTATCCAATTAAAATGTTTTGGGGGATTGGAAATTGTTTTCTTGACGTTGTTTCATCCGAAATTCCAGCTTTTTCTCCTGCTTCCAGCATCTTTGCTTTTGCGGGAGTGGACCACCACGGTCCTCATGTGCCCATCATCCATAATTTGCCTAATCTCTTCTTAAAATCCCCTGTGCTCCCAATATCTGCATCTTCCCATGGAAGGGAGTGCTTGGGGCTGGGGGAGAAGCACCTCCTTCACTTTTCTTCTGCCTGATTCCTCTTCGCCTTGGGACACAGAGAATGAGATTTCCCAGCTCACCAGTGAAATCCCAGCTTCCGACAGTCTCCCAGACCTCAGTTTTCCTCAGCTGAATGACACTTGTTTATAAAGGCTGACTTACGGTGATAGAAATGCAGATCTTTTTTTCCCTCCTCTGGGAGCTAATATTAGGAACTGGTGATATAAACCTCATCCACTCATGGAGCCTTGAGAAGGTTAATGCACTGCGAGGCCAGGATGTGCCATACAGCTACTCTGAGGGCTGTATTTTCATAGTGACTACTTGCACTGGTGGCTTTATGGAAAAGTGCGAGGCTGTTACTGGAACAAGGCTGAAATCAGTGCGGAGGTATGAGAATTTAGCCCATGCTGTTATTAGTGGTTGTTACAGCACTGCATATGTGAGGCCTGAATGATAACAGGCACAGGCTGTTTGCTTTGCTGTGTTATAGTACAACAGCATCTTTGTTGCAGCTTTTATGTGCTGTCTATGCTGCAGCTCGGGTAAGGGCTGCTTTTCTGTCTGTAAGGAAACATCATCTCTGTTAAGGCAGAAATATTTCCCTCTGAATGACAAGAAAAGAAAAGCCAAGCAGTGGTCTTGTGAAGAGCCATTCTGCTGGTAAGACAGAAAGTAGGGCTGAAGTTTTCTCCCATCAACCAGGGTTATTCTCAGCAAAGAGCAGACGTCTACTTATTTATTTCCTCTTGCGCCTATGCTCTTTTTTGCGCCCCCAGCTGTGTAAAGTTTCAAAGGGGCTCTGGGTCTGATGCTGCAGTTCCCCAAAATATCTGTCATGGAGGATAAAGAAATCCAGCAACAGGCTGGGAGAGAGAAGCAGACACTAGCTAGCTAGTCAGGAAGGCTTTCCAGGATTTCAGCTGAACCATGGCACAGTGGTGGATGCACGGCTCAGCAGGTGGGATACGGACACCGTTGCGTTGTAAGGACCACGGATTTGAGCCGTGGTGGTGCAAGGAGTGGCAATCCTTCCTGGACCCTCCAGCTCTCCCACAGTGATTAGTGCACCTTTTGTAAATCATGGCAGGAAAAAATATTAGCTGAGTAATGCTTAAACAAAGCATCTGTGTGTTCTGGTTCAGTGGGGAGTACGCAGGCTGCACTGCCCAGCCTGGCCCAAGATCAAATGTAGAGCAGCGTTTAGCTTCTGATGAAGTCTGACACGCGCTTCTGCCTAGAGTGGCAGCACTGGAGGAAGCAATGGAGACCCATTTGGGAAAGGGAGATACGTCCTTAGCATCAGCCACACGCTGGGTCCACCGATGACCCAGGGAGGTTTATTTAAATGGGAGATGGAGAAGTTATTCCAACATGATCTGAAATGCACACCAGCCACAGTATCTGTCAGTGCTGTGATCTGCAGGGAAAGGTGTCCAGGGGGGACAGAGCTGGTTGTGTTTGGAGGTGATGCCGCGATTCAGAGGGATATGCGGGAGACAGTTTATGTTAGGTCTTGCTTGCATGCTGGGCACTCTTGGGAAACAATTTTTCTCCTTCTGGGATGCATCTCAGACTCTCCGAAGGCACAGCTGTGCGCTGGGTTGTGTTCTGTGTGTTCTTCCCCTATATTGTACCTAGTTTAGTTTAGAAAAAAGGCAGCAAGGCTGGCAGAAGCAGCTCTTTGCAATATGATGCAGCAACTGAAAGCAGAAACTCTGCTTTTTATGGCTCTCATAGCAAGGCTTCCCATTTAGCCCAGGAGTAGCAGCTCTTCTGCCAGTTTACAACACACAAACAGACTGCATTGTTTTCTCCTTTGCCTTTTTATTACAGCAGATATTGGATGGGTAGCTAGTGAAAAAAAAGCGGGTCAAGACCAGCCCAACTGTTTGGCTTTCAGGTGTTCGGGAAGTGTACGAGCTCAGCACACGCTCTTCCTGGCAAATGCCACCCAGGTGTCCCCACGGATGATGATGCTGTCTCCAGGTGTGTGGGAAGGGGGTCTTCTTTGGGGCAGACCGTGCAGGCGGATGGGTTAGTGTGCTGGCAGTCCTGGGGGGAGCCTTGTGTATACAGGATGTGTGCAAGTGTTGGGACATGCCCCATGAGCCGGGCAAGAACCAGCCTGCAAGGTTGGCTCTGCATGGCTGGCAGCAGCTCTGCAATCAGAAGGGACTTTTTTCCTCAAGTCATCAAACACGACTGCATTAATGCAAGGGAGCAGACAGCTGAGTAGGCAGGGGCCATTTTAACAGCATGGTAACGCCTTTATTTTCTTTTTCTTTTTTTCTTTTGTTTTTAACAAAGATCACACCTGCAAATGTCTGAAGAGAATTCTGTAACTCGGGCTTCTCTGTGTCGGGTGCTCAGGGGGTGATTGCCTCCTCGCCTGATCCTTCTGCAATAAGCTCTGGATTTTTTGAGAGCTTCCTCAAGCTCATCTACCTTCCTGGCTGTTCTCATGGCATAGCAAAGCAAAGGGGATTCTGCTAAGGCTTGCCACGCAGACCGCTCTGCGGGGCTCTCCCCTGCCTTCAGGTGTCTTGAACACTTGTGAATTGGCAGCACGTTATTAGCCCTTGCTGGAGGCAGAGGCTGTGCCAACACGCCGGTTCCTTCAGCGCTTCGCTCCGGTGATTACAGCTTGACTCAGCCTTGCAGCGCAGCTGCTCTTCCCATCCAAGCCTCTCCTGGGAGCCAGAGGTTTCGGCAGGCACTTCTCCAGTGTAAGGTAGTGTCACTGGGGACTGGGGTTCATTTACTATGACTGTCTCGTGTGTGCCCAAACGGGCTGCAGGCTCCAGCCATTGAGGGAGAGGAGCGAGTGCCAGCAGGCAGTGAGTCAGTGCACTCCCTCGGTATTTGCTAGGCTTGGGTGGGGTTCCTCAGAAATGCCAGTTCACTTCCAGAGAAACGTAAATCACTACATTTGTATAAGCTTCAGTTCTGCAGATCCCTGTTTAACAGCCAGGATGGGGTTTACAGTTACTTAAAAGAAAAAGAAGAGGGCATGTGGAAGCAAAACCCAAATGTCTTTAACAATTATCCCAAGAGCAAGAACTTTCACTCTTCCTTCGGATGATGACAAACACCGGGGAGCAGGCGCCTCCGGAAACTCGGGCCCCTCCTGCCTCCCCTCCCTTTGAAGCTCAGTTTCCTTCCCCTCGGCAGTGCAGCAACGTGACTGGGGACAGCGTGTTCATCACGTGCTGGCACTCCAGCTCTCTGTGGGGCTGTGCCTGACTGCTTCTACAGCTGCCTGTGTCCTCCGTGCAGAGCAGCTCCTCCGTGGTTGCTTAGGCGAGGGGCAAATGAGGTGGCCACGTGCGTTTGCAGGCTGCGGAGAAGGAGCGAGCCCTCCTTCCCCATCTTGCTTGGCTCTGCACGTCTCTGTGTGGGTGACTTACGTGGGCCAGAGAGGACAGGAACACTCTTTTGCTGGAGGAAGGGACTAAGCGTTGTCCTGTGGGTTAGCCCACTGCATCAGCCAGCAAAGAAAAACTCCCAACCCCTTTTGTTTAAAATATTTGGACCTCCCTTATCTGCTCCCACAAATTGAGACCATCTTTTCCTACCCTCTTGGTGCTGATCCATGTCAGCTCATTTAAAAGTCTGAATACACCATGGCTGGGGTTGTGTTTGCTGTGTGTACCTGATGCTCACAAACACCCACAGCCCATTGCCTCCCTTGTGAGTCCTTGTTCCCCTGCAGTGTTTCTACCTTCAATGTTATGTTCCTTCTCTTGCAAGTCCAAAGAACAAAGCTGTCCTCCCCACGCACTCAGGCACTCCTTTTCCTAACTGAGCTCTGCAGTGCAGAGTTATTAATAAAAAATCACAACATCATGTACAGCCCGCACCATCACATCTGTCAATGTCACTATCACGCGAGATTATGTGTTTTTTCCACCTTTTAGTGCCTCTTTGCTGCAGTGGTTGTTTAAAAAAGGGAGGAAAGCCAAGAAATCCCTCCCTACCTGCCAGAAGAAGTGAGCAATGCTTTCAGTTTGAGGTGTGGCAGTTTGATACTGGCATTTGTGGTTATTAAAAACTGTTATTTGCCAATATTCAGCTGCTAAAAAGAAAAGATCTCTAATACTCTACCAGGATTTATCTTATTGAAGGTGTCAAACTAATTGTGGCATGTCCACCTTTGATGTAAAGTGTCATTTTTCTAAGCCATGTTCACAGCCTGCGTCTCTGCTTACCTCTCAGAAACACGTGTAAGCTTCATACTCAGCTGTGACCATCAAAAGCAACTTCTGCTTCAGCGGAGTTGGATGTTGCAGACTTATTTTCAGCATTTCTCGTAGTTAGCACGGTCCGTATGGGAGGGCAGGAATGTAGTGCAGGACCCACTCACAGCAAATGCTGGGTTTCACTGCTGTGAGGGTGTGATGTGCAGAGCAACGGCAGACCTGCAGCCCCTCTGCCGCAGGACATTGAGGAATTCTGGACAAAACCTCCCGAAGAAAACTTTGCAGCAAGAAAATGGCAGGTTAGATACTGGGGCACGAGTTTATGCTGAGGACGAGGGTGGATCTTCTTCTCCACACACTTTCTTCCCATGTTTTCCTTAGGGCTTGTCACAGCAAGGATGGGAGCTCTAATGAGTTACCTCCTTGGTGTTCCACATAGCAATGTTTGGTTCACTCTGCTGATTGTCTTGCAGTCTTAAACAGCAAGAAAAGGAATTAGCTTGTAGCTTTCTTAGTACCTCAGAGGATTCACAGTACCAGAAGAATGTGGGACAGCAGAGGGTCACAGCATCATCCTGAAGCACCAGGTCCCTGCAGCGAGGGATGCAGCTGAGCGCTGGGTCTCACAGTCCCACAAGGCGATCTGCAAACAGGCAGAGAATGACCGGCCCAGAGAATGACTGCAACCTTCACTAGCCCTCTTGGCCCAAACACTTCTGAAGTAGTCTCTTTCTGGTGTATATATGCATTGCAACCTGGGCACAGCTCTGCAGCCTTGTTTCTGCTCTGAATGCAGATTTCTTTACGTTTCGCTTCTGCGGGCAGCCTGCGAGCACATTAGCAGGGCTTGGCAGAGGGCAAGCAGGGCCATTGCCATGGCTGGCCTCTGAGGAGATGCCAGGGACAAGCGAGAGTCGGCGGCAGCCTGCTTTTTGGGGACCGCAGGAGCCTGGCTGCTGGTGCAGGTGATGTGGTGGGTGCCGCTCTGTGCTGCAGCTGCCACTCGTGAAAATGGGACCCAAATGGGTTTGTTGGGAGCAAGCCAAAGCTGGAACTAGAGAGTGACTGTTGTGTCCATGGGGAGGGTAACAACAGCCCCGGACCAGCTCGCTATGTAGGCAAACAGCTGCTGAGAGGGTTTGCTGGAGCCAGGGGGACAGGGTGATGGAGCAAAGGCTGCAGTGACACTGGAGGCTCCATCCAGTCCTCCTTGCTCACTGGTATGCGCGCCTACCTGGAAATCTCATCACTTGAAGGGTTTAAAATGTTGTAGACCTTGAGGGAGAAGGGGAAAACTTGTGCGGACAAGGCAGGAGGTAGGAGACCTCTTCCAACTGTAAAAAATGTCTGACTGCTTTGTGCTTGTTTCTATGAGTGGTCATTTACTTCCCAGCCAGAGAGCTGCACAATCAGTGCGGTAGAAGGAAATTCCGCTCCATGCTGGAATTGCTCTGGGTCAGTGTTTGCAGATGCCAATTCCTCTGGTGCCCAGACGGCCATGCCAGCCCAATGCCACCAGTCCTGCCCTCCTGCGTGTGTGTGCTTGGCAGCCCTGTGCGGTGCAGAGCATCAGGGATATTTCCTCCTCCATCATTACAAATACCTTATACCACGTGGTACTTTCTGCTGATTTATTTAGCAGTAAAGAGCAAAAGGTCGCTTGCTTACTGCAGCCTGATGGGGTGAGTGTGCTGTGGTGCATAATGCAGGAAGGACATCGAATCTACCTGCTCCTTCTGCTATCCCTGGGCTGTTCACAAAAACACCCTAACATCCCTTCCCTCCAGACACCTACCAAAGACACAAACCTCTCCTGCTTTATAACTCCTGCCCAGGAGGTTTGGCACACAGATGAGAAGCTGTAGACTGAGGGGCCCCAGTCTGGTCCTCTCTGGCTTCATCCCCTTCCCTAGGGCAGCCCCAAGCAGAGAGGTCCGGGATATTCCTGTTTCTCCTCTCTGTGGCAGAGGACCTTTAAGGTTCACCCAGCTGGTCCTCTGCCTGTTCACAGTTGAGTGCACAACCCAGCTGGGCACCCAGCCTTGAATATGAGCCCTCTAAAACCACCACCTAAGCAACCTGCTGAAGTGCTGCAGTTTTGTGCAAACCCCAGCCCAAGTTACCCAAGCATGGGCACGGCCAGGCTTCCTCGAACGTAAGCTGCAAGCAGATCACATGCTTTTACAGCGTGCAGCCAGCTGCAGATATAAAGCACCTATACGGCCGCCCAGAGAGAGGAGCCTGCCCTGCGCCAAATACAGGACGTGGCGTGAGTCAAAATGAGGGACACCAGAAAATAATAGACTTCACTTGAAGATGAGCAGTAATTTGCAGCTGTAAATCACCTTTCATCTACAGATCACAGAGGTGTCTCAAGCACTAATTAACGCAGCCTTGCAGCATCCCTGCCCCATAACCAGCACGGGGTGATGGTTCTTCCATCCACTGGCACACAGCCACGTGTCCTTGCAGGCACCTGCAAGAGGGAACTGGCTTGCAAGGTTGGTCCTGTTCCACTTCTCATAGTTGCGCTGGAGAAGCCACACCCGGGCACCTGTGCCAAGGTGCTGGTGTGTGTCCTGAGCGCATGCAGGACGTTTGGTGCCTACTTCCACAGCAGGCAGGTGAAGATGGACCAGGGCTTTGCACCAGTGAATGGACAGCAGGAGCAGAACCCACTCTGGATCCAGGCAGTCAATACCTTGGTTTTCATTTGATATTTTGTATGTGGAAATCACTATTTAGCTCGAAGGAAACTTGAGAGAAAAAGGTAAGCCCCTCTGGCAGCAAAGAGCCCTAGCAGGGTTGTAAATAAAGTATGGCAGGAAAGTTTCCAATCTCCTAAATTTTTCATTAATTTATGTGTGTGTGTATATATATATAAAATATATATTTAAAAAATATTTTCAAAAAAGCTAGAGTTCTTNCCAGGCAGTCAATACCTTGTTTTTCATTTGATATTTTGTATGTGGAAATCACTATTTAGCTCGAAGGAAACTTGAGAGAAAAAGGTAAGCCCCTCTGGCAGCAAAGAGCCCTAGCAGGGTTGTAAATAAAGTATGGCAGGAAAGTTTCCAATCTCCTAAATTTTTCATTAATTTATGTGTGTGTGTATATATATATAAAATATATATTTAAAAAATATTTTCAAAAAAGCTAGAGTTCTTTAACCTTAGTAGTTATCTATATAAAGTTGGAGACACTCCCAAAGTACTTCTTAACTAGGGCATGGAGCACAGAAAACATGTTCGCAAAGATCTGCGCGTGGGGTTGTTCGTATTCCTCGGGCAGCACATGGAAGCCTGGTCCCAGCCTCAGTCCCCTGCTTCCCTGAGTTGAGGCCTCCTTCTTAGGGAAAATGAAATACATTTTTCTGGGAAGAATTTAAGTGTGAGAGATAAGAATAGGCATAATCAGGAAATGTCCCAGGTAGCTGTAAGTGTACCAGACTTGTCTTCACTCCCCCTGGGCTGGGAATCTACAACACACACCCTGCAGCACGCCGGTGCCTGAAGGATGTAACAGGAGGCTCTGGGCTACAAAACTTGTATATTTTGAGTTTTCAATGAGCAAAATGAAGCAAAAGTTCATGAGCTGCATGTGGGAATTGAAATGTAAGATTGTGAAATATGGGAGAGGGGAATCAGACTGGGTAGTCTCTCTGCATACAAAACGTATATGAACATTGATGAAATACTGCGTGTGAGCATTTTGCTTGGCTGAAAATAACTCTACAAGGAGCTGGGCGACATTGAAAGCCAGCCCCTGGCATTGCGCAGCTCCCAGCACTGCTTTACTGTCACACCAGGAGCTCTGCTGTACAAAGAAAGCACAACCGGAGTCTGCTGCTTTGTCCGCGTTACAAGCAGGTAAATTAAAGGTTAGAGAGGTTGTAATTTGCTTCAGGACATGGAGAGTATCAAGGCAGGAGCTAGACCTGTGAGCCCATGCTGACAGGCCCTTGCTCAGAGTTCTGCATGATGTGGGATTCATTTCCTTCGTTAAAAATAACCTTGTTTATAACCTCTGTTTCATGATTCAGCTTTTCTGCAGTCAACAACTCATCACCATCAAAGCAGGGTAGCATCAGATTTCAGGAGGAAGACGCATAGGCTGTTGCAGTTCAGGGATGCTCCTTGCAAAGGGCAGTTTGACTGAGGAAACAAGGGATACCTAGTCAAAGGGCTGCTCTTTTTGGAGAGGAGTTCTCCTCTCTGAGATCACTGTGCCTGGAGCTTCTGTTGCGCAAATCTCCACCCAAGGTTTCTGCGCTGCCAGAAACACTGGTGCCTCATCACCATGAATGTGGTCCTGTGCAGGCCCAAAGGTACAGACAAGCGTGGTTTTCCTGGTTCCTCTCCTCCTTCTTCCCTGTAGGTCAGAGCATCAGACATGCATTGCTCTACATACAGCGGCCCGGAGCCTGACCAGTGGCACAGCTACTGGTTTTACGTCTAAAGTGAGACTCATTGCCAAGGAAACGTCTCCTAGAAAGTCCCACATGCCCGCTTTTATTCCTCGCATTGTGGTGTGATGGGAATGTCTTGTGAGTAGCACAGCTCTCCTGGCTTTTTAGGACCACGTTGCCAGGGTTTGCTTGCTGCTGTGTTATCTTCCCTGCAAAAATCAGGTTACACAGCTGCAATCCTCATCCCATTTAGCAGACGGGGAAGTAGAGGCACCAAATGACCAGGACCAGCATATTCCAAAAGCGTTTGGTGATTTTTGGCTAGCTCTGGGTTAACATGCCGCTTTCATGTGTGTCAGCCCACCAACAGCTTCAGCAACTGCTGGCCCAAGTGATGTGCCCATAGGCATACAGATAATAGGTAGCAGAGACCTAAACAGAAGCCAGACCCCTGAGACACAGTCCTGTGATGCAAATTTGAGCTCATCCTTCCTTTTTTAGGATCTAATCCTTTGTCCTTGCAGCAAGAGGAATTTTCCATAATGGTTTTTTTTTTTTACACATCACTGTGTGTTTAATGTTTAACAGTGGGATCATTATGGTTTTATTAGCAGTATGTAATGCTTTTTCATCTTCAACTGACTTTGCAAACATTAACTAATTGATGTCAACTATGAATCAGTAGCGGTAACTAGGAAAAGAGGTGAAGTGATCTGCTCCTGGTCACTGAGAAAGTGGTTGTCAGAACAAGGATCAGTGCTCCTGCTTTGCTGCTCGGATCATGAGCACCAGCGGTTTTATTGCAGTCATTTCCATTAGTGCTGCTGCCAGGGAGGGCCACTCTGTGTGCAATAAACAACCCTCGGCTGCTTCTTTCTGCTTCTGGTTGAGTTCATGCTTGACGAAATGTAGCAAATGTCGCCGAACCCCATAAAAAACTGATTTTAAAAAGAAATATGCAATTGACTTTGTTTTCTTCAGTGATCCGGTAGTTGCTGGTTGTTTTCAACTCACCCTAACAAAATGCATAATTAAAATATCTGCATTTGCGGGAATTAGATGCTAAAGTCAGAAATGAATGAGGTTGCTTGCAGCTGAACGCTGTGAGGTTTTTAAGGGCCACACTGGTGAAGACTGACTTGAAGCATCCTGAAGACGGCTGCCCGGAAATTAGCTCCTTGTTTGCAGTATGCAGAACATGTACGACGGCTTTATGATTTACTCTCTCATCTGCTTCACATTGCGCCTATTTTCCCTCGCGACTGTCCTGGCGTACACAATTCTCTGTTGCAAAACAGGATTGAAGATGAGCGTTGCAGCGTGGAAGAGCTGTACCACTACCCAGGTAAGGGTGGCCAAGCCTGGCAGGGACACGGCCCCTGGCCACGAGGGGGGAGTGACAATAGTTTTGGGGACAGAGGGGACCCAGCTGGGGATGTGATGGTGGCTTTGAAGACGTGGTTGAAGGGATGTGAGTGTTGATTGGGGGACAGAGGGGATATAACCGTCAGCGAAGGGATGCAATGCTGACTTCGGAGATAAGGGTGAGGGCAGTGGGGGGATGTGGTGGTGGCTTTGGGGACAGCAGGGACAGAGCAGGAAGGGGTGGTGGTGGTTTTGGGGACAGAGGGGACTCAGTGAGGAGGTGTGATAGTGTCTTTGGGGACAGTGGGATGCAGCCCCTCAGCAGGTGGCTGTGGTGGTGGCTTTGGCGTGGACTCGCTGCGGGGGCCGGCGGGGGCGGTGGTTTTGGGTCCTGCGGCCGGGAAAAGTGCGGGTGCCGGGCCCGGCTCTCCCTCCGGTGCGCCGGCCAGCGCCCGTGTCGCGCCGGTGCCGGCGACAGGCGGCAGCAGCAACC
>VZSC01009868.1:15267-43531 GCA_013398225.1 Steatornis caripensis
TTTTTTTTTTTTTTTTTTTTTGTGACTCTTACGAAGACATGCGCATTTGTTCATTCTTGCCACTGCACTGGAGTCTGCCTAGAAACAAAGAACACAGCCTGGCGAAGTTGATGCTGGCTCCCAAAGTGTCTGGCTCCCCTCCCCTCCCCCCCCCGGCCCCCCCGTTTACTTCTGCCATAGTTAAAAGCCTCGAGACATTTCCTTGAATTATTTCCATGTGCCTGCAGATGGAAAACTCCCCCCTCACCCTTCGCCCCCCTCGACCCTATCAGGCCAGGTCTACGCATTTCAGAAAGTGCAGCCATGATAGATAGAGCAACTTCTCCCTTTTTCACCCAGCCCCGTGGTATGACAGTTCGCAGTAGGTGTGCCTTCCGAGGGGGAGCCACCCCCTTGCTGAATCATCGTGGAGCAATGGCCGGACAGCTCGTCCGCTCGGGGAACAAAATATTCCCCTGTAGAGCATGAGGCCGTGGCGAGGCGAGATGCAAGTAAGAGACCTGTTAGCATTCGTCTCAAGCGCGGGCGAATGGTTGCGGGGAGAAAACCTTTCCCTTTCATGGCAGCGGGAGCTGCGGATGTGGTTTTGAGCTCGAAGGCAAGACGTGCGCTGCCATAAGGAGCGTCCCCGGCTTTTGAGGTAGTGAAACTCCAGAGGACCTGATCCTGCAGCTTTTGCTTCTTTGAAAACTCCTTTCTTGCACAGATAGGTTCCTTGCAAAATCAACACCTGGCTGGGGGAGCGTGCGGATTTGTGCAGCGGTGATGATTAGCAGTAATCCTGTGATGCGTTTGCACAGACAAGCATGTGAGCAGTAGTGTTGTGTCTGTACTCTTTGCCTAAAACTAGTTTGTTCTGCACAGGTGAAAGTCGTTGCCTTCATTACCGCAAGGCAATAATGACTTTACCTTTGGAGGCTTGGGGGGGGTGTGTGTGTGTGTGTGGTGTGTATCAGACGCTGAAATGTTGTTAGGTGCTCCTGCCTTTATTCAAAGGATGCCAAAAAGTAGGGGAGCGAGAACTGGGAAGAGCAATTTTGAGCTGTGGTGTATCAGGCAAGACTGAATTGCAGCAGTTGTTGGACATGTAACGTGATCCTGTAATTAGAGCAAGGTAATAGTCTATACCATGTTGAAACTACCGAGTGTCTAAGTTGGAGCAGTCTGAATTAAACTAGTTCTTCTGGGATTATGCAGAAGCAGAAGTAATGCGTTACAGTTTCCATACAGCAACTTCCATGGGGTTGCACAGATGTTTTCCCCCTATGGGTCCTTCTTGCAGGTATTTTGCGTTTAAGGCAGTACGTGGAGGCTGCAATGGTGCTTCTCTCCAGGTTGGAGAAATGTCTTACTTGGCACAGTCATGCTCGTTGGAGTTTTATTTACAAGTGAAGGTCCAAATCATGCATCTCAGCCTTGGGCAGGGAGGGAAAGTCCTGAAGGAAAGACTTAGGGGTTCAGCTTTGTGCAGAACTGAAGGATTTAAGGGACTCTGTAATTTGGTCTTAAAACTTCCCTGCCCCCGCTGCTCTCTATACCCCAAAAAAAGATGTGTGTTAGGGAGTGGTCTGGTGCAGAGCGTGCAGGCTGTGGTCTTTCCAGTGCTCTTGCCAGCGGGGCAGGATCCCCATGGGGCTCCTGAGAAGCTCTGGTTTGCTCTAGGGTTGTACTAGTGCGGAGCCGTGGGGCACAGTCATGCACAAGCAGACCTGGGAGGCTGTGCAGAGTTACAGTGTGTGGGCACTGGCCCTTCCACAGATGCTAATTTCCCTTGGTGTGTGTGCGTGTATATATATATATAGACATGGTACATATTTAAATGAAGTCATTTTAAAGTAGTGATGGCCCAGAAAAGTTTGAGAGCTATTTCAGCATGTGAGTGTTTCTCTTTGAAAGACAATGGACTGTGCAGAAGCTTCTGGGTATTATGGGACGTGCTTACAGCAGGAGAAGGTGCAGTCTGCTCTCGGGCACAGTCAGCCTTCCCAGAAGCAGCTGAATTTTACGTATGCACCTGGTTCAACCTGTGTGCCGCTTTCTGTGTGTGGCGGGTCTGGTGCTGTCTTCCAGGTGGTTTTGGATATACCAGCAGGGGTTCAAAGCAGACCTGGTGGTCAGCAAGGAAAGTAGCCTCTTGGTTCTGTAACCTCTATGCTGCTTAGACTCCTGCAGCATCTGTCTAGGTCAGAAGAAGGCAGAGTGCCCCATCCTTCCCATCACTGTGGAGGAGTGAGGGATCCCCACAGAGAATGCGTGGGAGTGGCTCTGGCTGCCATTCCTCCCTCCTGGTGCTGGCCCACCTGCTGCAGGAAGGTTCCTGATCAGCAGGGATGCTGAGCAGTTGTCTAGCCTGGGGTGTTGCATCCACGTAGAGGATTTTTCTAATAGTTTTTATGCCCAGTTGCAGTTCACGAGCAGCGGTGGCCTCCTCTGCCTCCTCCTCTGTTGTGGAATGGCTGGCATGAGGCTTAAGTGTTATTCTTAGATTCTTGCAGACCTAGAAATTTTCTCCTGTGCTTGCCCCATCTTATCAGGATGCATACGTGGACCTTAGAGTTTTGCACTTGTGCTGCCACCGGAAGTGAGATTTTGAGAGGCTGTTCTGCGTGTTTTAGGGAATCTCAAAGTGGGACTGAAAATCTTGCGACTGCAAAGGGGGGAGGTTGGCTTTTTTACCTTTGCAGTATAGCTTGCAAATCAGTTTTGAAGCTGGTGCTGTGTTGGGAAAAGTGGTCCTGCTTCCAGCCCTTTGCTCCAGTCTCTTTACCATCCTTGCGGATTAAGAATAAACTTGCAGAATAACAAGAAAGCAAACAATGCTCATTTTAGCCTTTACCGCTTCCTTGTTTTGCTTCTCCATGTGGGTACAGAAACAGTTGTGTTGGCACAGGTACCTGTGGTGCCCAGGCAGGACGGGGTGAGGCTGGACTGCTGCTTTTATTAGCAGTACTGTCTTACACCGAGTTAAACTGATGGCAAAACTGCATTGCTAGTGTCTTACAAATGGATCTTCCTTCACGCACAAGTCAAACCATGGCTTGCCTAGTCATCAGTGCTTGCAGCTTAGTCAGAAGGCTGAAAGCAAATGAAGATTTTCTTTGTGGCTAATGCAGGCACAGGTGATGATGATGAATCTGCAGTCAGGATTTGGTGACTGATGCCTGCCGCAGGACACCCCTGCCGTGCTCGTGGTGAGAGCTTGGCTTTGGCAGTGGAGCAAACCATTGTGTGACTCAGACATGTTGGGAAAGAGTACGCAGCCTTCATAGGAGCAGGCTTTTCTGACCATGAACATACTAGAAGCCACGTGTGGCAACTGAGTACTAGAAACACGAGGCTGCTCACTGAGACGGAGGGAGGTGCGCTGAAAAGCAGAGTTTGCTTAGATCTCGGAGCTGTGACTCTGTTGCTGTGCTCTGAAAACAGTGCAAACATCCAACCAAAGAACGGTCATCACAGACAGACATGACACCCCGCATTTGGGTTACCCAGGTCCAGCCTCCAAGCACCCAGCAGGAAAAATGTGAGGAAAATCTTTTGAAACGGGGTAGAAACACTTAGTTGGGCAGTGATCGCAGCCTGGAAGGGCAGGAGGAGGGCATGTCTTTATTGAACAATGTGTGTTTGCTCTTACAATCCCTTAAAAGCTCTGAAGCTCAAGTTTGCTTGATTTGCTTTATTTGCCATATGTAATATTTCAGTGAGAAGTTTCAAGTCTGTGTATGTGAGTTGAGGCAGGAGTTGTTTGCTTTTAGGTGATAGGGAGACAGTTACTCATGTGTGATGCACTGGTTTGCTTCTTAGACTGTTTTGTGAGTTTCTTTTTAATCAGTGTATTCCAGACTTCTGGGCAGTGCATGCATCCTTCTCTAGGGCAATGTTCAGGTCTTAATCTGTCGTATAATTTAAGCACAGACTTGTTTCTTTTGCTGAAATGCAGTCTTTAAGCTGGAGCATTTACAATAACAAAACATTTTGTAATTCTCTGTTCACCTTTAATGCAGTATCACAGGTACCCCAGACTTTGTACATGTCTGCTCCTGCAGTAGAGTTCCTCATTGTGCCCCCTAAGTATAGAAATGGTATAAACTGATCCTTTTAGTTTGATTTCTCTAGGTTCCTGTGTGTGTGCAAGTTGCTGCTCCTGGATAGATGATCTGCCTGAATTTGTGCTTGCAATGCTTTTGTAGTTGGGCACCTCTCGCCTGCTAAGCTGTGGCAGTGCCTGTGGTTCTTTTAAAAGGTGTGAATCCTCCCCTTTTTCCATGCCATCTTCCAGGAAGGGTTGTCTACCCAGAGTGATGTTATCTTCCCCCATTTTAAATGGTGTCAGCAGATACTTATTTTTTCCCTTCTCCCGTCCTGATGCTAAGAACCCACCATGGGAATGAGTCGTCTCCTGTTACTCACATGGAGCAAATCTGTGGCTTGGCCTCCAAATTATCTGGCTCTGTTCAGAAAGGGTGAGGTCCTCTGGAGCCCAAGTAAAGGTGCTAGGATCTCTTTGCCTGTGGGGTTTTTTTTGGTTTTTTGGTTGGGTTTTTTTTTTTTTTTGTAAAAGCACGTAGGCCAATAGCAAGCTGAAAAACCAGTGGCTTTCAGAGCGGAGTATTTTATGTCTGAGGGCTTCTGAATGCATAAAATCAGAGAGAATGTGTCTGTGTAATCCGATCTGCTCTTGAAAGCCTTGGGGAGGGCTGCATGCTGCAGACATAAGCTATGTCAATAAGAACTCTATTCACCCTCGGAAAACAGCCTCGTGATTGGGTTTGACTGGCAGACTTCCTAAGGGAGGGCCTTTTTTTGAGAAAGAGCTCTGATTTTTTGGCTGCACTTCTGACTGCCTTTTCGGACTCCTGCTTGCTGTTCTTTCCTTGGAGTGATAAACTTGCTCCTTTTTTGCTGCTGGGGCAGAGGGAGGATTTCATGCAGCACAATAACGAGGGAGGACAGGGGGAGCTTCCTTCCTCGCGGTGCAACCGCTCTGCCAAAGCAGCATTTAGGAGCGTGAAGGTGATGGATTTAAAAGAATATGGGGTAGGACTGGAGGTTGCTGCGTACAGGTGAGCATACTGGTGGGCACACACAGGGTACTTGCAAAACAGTGGCACAAAATACCCGTCCTTGTAAAAGTCTTGGATGGTAATGCACAAAATCTGTGGTTGTGCATGTTTATGTGCTTTTTTCCCTTGGTTCTGCAGATGTCTGTATTACCCAGAAGTGTTGTTGGGTGAAATTCTGCTTTTGGTAATGCTGGAATAAATCTGCTGTGAAGGCAGCGTTGTGCTAATGGCTGTAATTTGCTGGTTGCTATTATTTAAAAAAAAATAAAAATTCACATGAGTCAAAAATCTTATTCTGCTTTATGAAATATTCTACACCTGGCATGTAATCTTTTAAAATCTTGTAGGAAAAATCTGCTTGAGCTAGTAAAAATGATGCTTATAAAATTTTCTGAAAGCAGTTTTAATCAAAATACCGGGTTCTGATCTGCTGTTTAATGTATAGTGCTTGTGTAAATGGTGTTTTATGTTGCATTACGTGTGTGATATTCAGTGTTTGCTATGCTAAGGTCTTAAAGCCATTCTGTTTGGCATTTAGTGACCAGTTTTAACAAAAGAGATGCTGGACTGTCTGTTTTGCGTGTTTTTTTTTTTCTTGCAGGTCCTTTGATCTATCTCACTTTTTTAAAAGCTCCAGCTCCTTATTCAACTGATGATTTGAAAATTAGCTCACCTGTATATCTTTCGGAGTTATTCCTGTAGCTGCAAATGAAAGCTTGAAAATAGAATTAGGATGTAATATGCAGAAGCTCAAAAAAACCCCACCAAACCCCAGCAAAACCCAAAGTAAAGCAAAGTTATTATTTAAAATAAATGCAATTATGTTTTTAGCCAATTGAGGCTTGAGTGAATTTCTCAGGGTTTGCTGGTGATGATGGAGTGAAACCAAAATTAACTCCTGAAGTATGCCTGTCCTGAGTCAGGAATTTGGCTGGTGAAAATGGGAGAGAGCTACTGAAAGAAGAGGAATCCCCTCATGGGGAAGCCTGGCCCTGTGCGTTTGCAAGTGGGTGCAGCATTTGGGGTGATTCCTGCAGTCCCCATTACCCTGGCTTTCTCCAGCTGAGTCCCCTTTGATAAAGACCTGATCTTGCCTGCAAGAGCTTTAATAACAAACTGACTGGTTAGGCGGGATTGCCCCCTGGCCGAGGACCTGCGAGCATGGGCAGGAAACACTGGTTTCTCTGCTTGTAAGGCAGGGAGGCTGCAGCTGGGCAATTTGTTTTTACTTCCTGTTCCCAATCTGTTTGGGTCAAAAGTAGTGGTGTTTTTCTGTGTTAAGATGTTTGGCTTCATTCTGCAAGGCAGTGATGCATTTCACACTGCGCACAACGTGTTTCTTATATTTCAGAGACTCTTTATTGCTGCCTTTGACTTTTAATTTGGATGGTGAAATCTTTATTAGTACCTTTTTTGTTGCACAGACCTGCTTTTCAGGGAAAGCAGAAATCTGGTTTGGTTTTGTTTTGTTTTTCTTTCTTTCTGTTTCGGAAAAAGCCTTTGAAATATCTTGCAGTTCTGTAGCTGAGCAGAGGGAGGGAGCTGGCAGGTCTGGCTGCCGTGGCTGGCTCCTGCAGGCTTACGGGGAGATGAGGACACATTTGTCTGCTTCTGCGCTCGTTGGTCACAAGGGGATAATGCTGCTGGAGTTAATTGGGATGCTGGGTCTTATTTCATTAATGTTTGTGAAGCATTTGATGATCTTTTGGAGGAAGGTCCTGGGACTGTGGAGGGGTGTGGTAGTGGCTGTGCTGAGCAGGGCTGTAATGCTGGTAGGGACTGAAGTGCATTGATGGACTGGTCATTAAAACAGTCCTAAAGGCTGGAATGGTGAGCTGCTATAAGGGTCCTTGGCTCGCTGATCAGGAAAACTACCCTGTAAAGGAAAACCAGCTCGTGCAAAAGAGCGTCTCCTGCTCTGAGCCAAGGCTGGATGCTGGGTTGCTGCTGGGAGTTGTTCTCCAGAGCGCTGGGTTAGCCCACAGCATGCAAAGTGTTACTGCAGGCCCTAAGATAAAAAAACTGGTGGAGAAGAGAGGGATGAGTCCTTCCCTGGCTGGGCAGGGTGGCAAAAAGGCAGTGGATTTCTCTCCCCCAAATCTGGTCAAAACTCTTAATCAGTGCTGTTCGCTCTTAATCAAGCCATTCAATGTAGGATGTCCTACCCTGTCTACAGCCAGCAAGTCAGGATGGATAGATCTTTTTATGGCCATGCCAGGTATCAGTGGAATCCTTTTAAATACAGTCTGAATGTTTTTAAATAAGTGGTAATGAGCAGTGCTGGCCCAAGGGTCTACTGAAATGTATCTGAAAATGCAACACAGAAGTTATTTTTGAGGTACAAAAAAGAAACAGCAGTGTGGAGCCATCAGTAGGGTTACAGGTGGTCTGTCCTCATCTTTCTGAAGCCTCCAGATGCTGGTGGTATATGTGACTGAGGAAACCGGAGCGCACAGGTGTCTTGTGAAGTGCCTCGGTGCCCTCGAACAGACTGCCCAGCTTTTGGCACCAGCATCTGCACCTTGCCTTTGCACTTGACTCCTTGTTGCAGATGCAGTGAGAGACTTCGCTCATAAAAGAGAAGTAGCAATATGTTTATTGATGCAAATCAGCAATTTAACAAAGTTTGGTAGTAAATGCAGCAGTGGTTTAGCAAGATTTGGTGGCAGGGTGCACTTGATTACTTACTGCATAGAGGATAGGGTGAGACAAAACTGTCAGGGAGACCCTCCTGTTGAGTCACGAGGTTCAGAAAGGATCCCCTTGCTTTCTAAACTCCTCTGAGAGAGCAGTCTAGGTGTGGCTGGATCCAGTCCTAGTCCTAGACTTAGTGGTTTATGTCTAAAGGATTATATATGTGCAGTCAATCCTTTATATCAGTTAAGATTTCAAAGTTTAGCATGCTGTTAATCACTTACTGAGAAACTTTTTGTGGCAAGGAAACTCAACCTCGAGGAGTAACCTTGAGAGGCATCCCTACTCAAGGGGAGATGCTGTTGTGCAGCCCACTGCTGTGCAGGAGAGCTCAAAGGGCTCTTGGGCTGCTCACTATTTATGGGGGAAACATGATTGGCTCATAGTCATATTTGCATACTGACCACAGATGCTAGTTTCTTCCAAATTGGGCTTGAGTCAGACATTGATCAGCACTGTGGTTAGGTGGGTGCATTGTGCAAATGAGCACTTGGCTATTGTGTTGTTATCTGTCTCCCCTGAATGCACTTTGAGCAGGATGCATCCATTACAACTGCTACTGGTGGTTATTACTTGAGCAGGGTTATGGGAGTTAAAGGTTAGGTTGGGGGGTGGCAGGGCACACCCTCACACTCCTGGATCTACAGCCAAATGCCTCCATCCTAGGTTCTCGGTTTGTCCCCAGACCAAGTCCACCACCTGTGAATCCTCTGGCTTCAATTAATTAACTCAGTGAAGTGCTCAGTGCAACAGCCACAGTGCCCTTCATTGAGCATAGCCTTGGTAACGAGCTAACGTTGGCTGCGCCCACGCATGGTCTGGCTAACGCAGCAGCAGCTTTCATGTGGTGCTTGAGGAAGCTATGCTACAGGCCATGTAAATGAGGCCAACCAGAGTGGACTGCTCTCCTGCAAGAGGAATGGTGAGCCCCTTCCCTCCTGCATATCTGCAGTGAGGTGACACCTGCCCTGCTGCCTCTGGATGCCACAAGCCTCTTCCGCCTTGCTAAGAAGTGCAAGCAGGTTGTCCCCGCTTGTCCCCTGCCTGCTATGCGCACCCGCTTGGGCAAGTCTGCCCAGAGCAGCTGGTTTGGCTGGCTCTCACCCAGGACTGACCCCCATGCACTATGATTTTCAGGGTCTCCAGGGCAGCCGGTTGAGTAGTTGTGGTCCACGTTTCTTCTGAGACTGAGGAGATGAGTAGGTTGTGCAGGGCGGATTCTGCATGTGGTTATATCAGCCTTGCTGAAGGGACAGATGTGCTGGGCTGAGGACTTTACAGCTCTGGCGTCTTGTAATATGATGCATTTAGTAGCTGATGCTCAGATACGAAGGTTGGAATGAGGATGCTGCTGCTGAAAGGCAAATTAATTCTGAGTCCTATGTTAGGTGGAAGGTTATCCTTCCAACAAGACCCTGTGGTCCATTCATAAGGTATGGGGAAGTTTCTGTACAGTGCTTCCATCTTGTTCCTTTAGAGATACCAGGATTTGTAAATTCAGCCCAGCTGCAGAGTGTGTCCCAGGTGCCCTTAATTGGGCGATTACACCATTTTACATGCCAGCTTACAGGAGAAACAGTTTCTCCCCCAGGTCTTAGAGCATTTCCACCTGCAGTTGTGGATGGGAAGAGCATTTGGTTGCCAAAGTACCTGGCAATTTCTGGATGAGAAGAGTGTTTGGTTGCACAATGCTGCAGGATTCATCCCTGTTTTAGGGTCTGCACCCAGTTCCTCACATGTGTTTCTAATGTATAGGACTTCCAGTGCACATGAGGAGAGAAGCAATCTTGTGGGGAATGTGTGTATTTGGGGAAATTGTGGAAGCCTCTTGAGAGAGGGGTATTGCTGAGGCAGAGCCATTGGCTGCTCGAGCTTCCAGGCTGTGCCAAGTGCCCTTAGCTTCCATGGGCACCACGAGAAGCTGAGCCTGCTGTTTTATGCCCTTCAAATGGGTTTTGGCACTGAAAGATGCACTTTCTTTCCTTCCTGCTGCTGTCCTCTACCTTGTGGTTGGTCTCATGAATGCCTGTCCTGGCCAAGGGAGAGGACAGAAATGGGACCTGGACCCCATGGGAGGGCACAGCTACCTGGACTGATGCAGCCTGTGCTTCAGTCAGGTGGAAGTGGTGGTGAAATTGGAGCTGGAGGATGCCCAGGGCTGCAGGAGAGTGTCTGCCTGGGTGGGGCTGAGCTGGTCACTGATGCCCTTTTGCAAGTTGCTGGTTTTTTTTTGTTAATTCAATAAAATGCTACCTATTATAGTTGTGTACCGATTAATAAGAGCTCATGGCCATGAGCTAAGGCATGTGCCTTTTACCGGCAGTAACTGCCTTTTTGAAACAAAAGGACCAGACAGGTGAGTTGGACTGATCCCATGCAAGAGGAATTCACCGCAAACTACATTTCAGATAACTGCCTGCTGATTCCTACTCTGTAGGCTTGGGGATATGTTGGCTTGCCTTCCCAATGAGCAGACCGAGACAGCAAATGGAGAGGGCTGGAGATGGGGCTGCAGCCTCAGCCCAGCCAAGCACTCCAGATTCAGGGCTGACAGGCAGGAATTTGCAGTTTGTTTGCTGTGGAGTTCACTTTCTTTTAGTAAAATATAGATGCAAATGTGTGAGAAGCTTTTAGTGGGAACATTCATGATGTTCAGCAGCAAACACGTGGCTGGTGATTTGCTTGACTGATGGCTTTCTTTTAAGTATTCTTAGATACTTGCTTGGGGAGAGAGATCCTACAGCTGAACTGGAACTTTTAAGTTTCGAGAGGAGTTTTTCCTCCTAAGAGTAAATCTGTGGTTGACTTTGCTCCTGTTACTGTGCTCCATCTTCAGTTTGCTGGTGCTGGCTTTAAAACATTTCATTCCTAGAGGGATAGCACAGAGCACTGTCTTCAGTTCAAGGCTGAACATTTGCGAGGAGCAATCCAAATTTAGAATTGAATTTTGGTTACCACTGACAGACTCTTTTTGCTGGTCCCCTTTGCCTGTGCGTGCGCTGATGCTGCTGCATGGCAGGCTGGAGAGCACTGTTTCCCTCTCCTCTGCAGAGCCCTGGGCTTGAGCAGCACTCCCTACCCTGCAGGAGTAGCACTGCTGCTGCACTGGTGAGACTTTCCCCTTGCCTGTTGATAGGCAAAAGAGGCTATTAGGACTGCAGAACTTGTTCGCAGAGTTATGCAGCAATTGCCTTAAAAAAAAAAAGGGAGGGGGGGAAGATAGGATGCTTGAAATTAACACTACAAATGCCTTTTTTTTTTTTTAAGATGCCTAGTACAACAAAGCTCCTGAGGGGGAGAAATCCATTATGATGATTATAGTCCAAATACAATGTCCTTGTGGTAGGCAGAAAGTGAAGCTGACTGCAAATGGGAGCGATACTGGGAGGAAGGTACAAAACTTAATATTCTAGATGATAGAAGAATGAATTTAAATTCATTTAATGTCAGTAATCTTTGTATTGTTAGCCGTAACCTGCTTCTGAGAAGCATACAAGCTTGCCTTTCCCCCCGCCCCCCATACAACTGCATTAATAAGAACAGAGGGTTTCTCCTGACCACAGCGTTTAGACTATGAGCTCCTAAGAGCACAGATTTTTCTTCTGTGATTTTGGACAGCATCTGCAGGTAGTGAAAGCTGCCACAAATAAATAGCAGTGCTAGAAGCATGTTGCTGCAGTCCCAGATCACTTAGCAAGGATCTGATCCTGTGTGATGCTTACAGGAGGATGGAAGTAGGGTTGCAGTCTGGTATCAGGTGCATGTGTGTTTTTAGGATGGTCTTAAACCTATACATTGCCAAAGTGATTCTCAGCAGGGTGATCTCGGGAGGAAGCCTGCCAGCTGGGAGAGTGAGGGGGGTGCAGGCTGCTGTATTTTTGGATGTACATCTTTTGGGGGGTGGGTATTCTGAAGGTGAGATTCAAATACAACAGTATCGATGTACTTGATGCAGTAATGTTAGCTGGATTGTGGAGACAGGTGAGACTGGGTTTAGGGTTGTTTGAGCCTTTAATGTGAGGAGAGCGGCAAGGCACAGCAGTAGCACCCAACACCTTTGGATGGGAGGTTATCGTGATTGACTTTATGCATCGCCCTGTTCTGATGGAGAGAGCTAGTGCACGCAAGTTTGCTTAGGTTTCTGCAAGAATGTGATGTTGCTCATCCTGGAGATTCAGGCAACTGAAACGAGAGAGAGAGAGAGAGAATTAAAGTGTGAGATCTGCTTGCTCATGACCTGAATCCCCTAATCACAGCCTCACGTAAGTGAAGGTCTTAGGCTGGGTTGAGTAGAGGGCATCTCCACACAAGAAAATGTACATCTGCCCTCCAGAATTAGAGCGTACTCGTGATGAAACGTACTTGTAAGGGCCTTAAACCTTGCCTTAAACTGGACCTGTTGTGTGTGACACTGCTTCCCCCGTGGCAGGCACTTAGTAGGCGCCTTGGTGAAGGTAGGTTTGTGCTACCTGAGCTCCCCGTCCACAGTATACCTCCTCTGGGTGCTAGAAGTGCATCGTGGTGAGTCCATGCCTTCTGGAACTGGTCCTTAATTTGATGGGCTTGGATTAGAGTATTAGTTGTTTTTAATTTAAGCTTTGTGCTGCTATTTTGTTCTTTAATCTTGGAAGTACCATTAGGCTGTTCATGCAACAGTGTGGCTACTTTTACTGACCCTGTAATTTGCTTTTGACTGTGGATGTTTTTCATAGGGTGCCCGGCTAACACCAAGCCAATGGTAGTCCCACTCTTTCAGCTTTGTGTTGGGTTTATTCCAGGTTGTAAAACTGCAGCCAGTGATGTAAGGCTAGCTGTTTTATCAAGTAGATGACAAACTGAAAAATCAACTTGAAAAATAGAAGGAACTTATTTCACTTTGGGTGGCTTCAGCAAAAAATCCTGAAAAAATTGTCAGCACATTTTTGGCATAGAGGTCAAGGGAAGAGCATTTTTTTGGTGCAAAGGCACATAGTTTGTTTATTTATTAGATGGGGGAGAGAGAGATGCATCAGCTGAGGGGTGGAGGAGGAAAGAAAAGAAAAAAAAAAAGGGGGGAGAAGAAGCCTAATGTTCTTTGCCTTTTGTAAAGCAATGCTTCAGGTTTTCTTTTGAAGCAGTCTGGAAATTCAGGTTAGTCACTGTAAAACTGAATAAATAATTTCTGTGAATAGCACTGCCTAGCTTGCACTCATAGCAGATAGAAAGACAGATTAAAATATTTCGTAAAAGGACTTTAAAAGCACCACTGGCTCAAATCCGTGGTAGTGTAAACTGAGGGAGTATCTCTGGTTTTTCTGTTACCTGAGTATCTGGCTTTTTATCTTGGTTTTAATCTCTTTTCCTCTCCCTCCCCTCCTCCTTCCGTGATATGAAAGGTGCACCTGTATGGAGGATTTCTTGCAGCACACATTCAAGAATTGTTTTGGAGCTCAGAGAATTTGATCTGGAGGCTCCTCCTAGCCTCGGTGGAGTTTTGTTTTTACAGCTCCTGTGAACCAGGAGAGTATTGGTTCAGCATCGTGTCAGATACAGATAATTGGGGTTTGGAACATCCCCCACAAACACTTAAAGAAAACATGGTGCAAATGTCTTTGAGAGCCAAGAAACATCTGTGGTGTTGCCCAGAGGTTGAATCCACAGCTAGTTGCCTTCTTGGAATAAGCTGATAATGGATTAGTGGCTAATATCTAATTCGCAGGTTGGTATTTCCAGTGCTGCTATAGATATGTGACTGGAGTTGAAGTTTCTGGGTCACGGGGTGCGGTGCATGAGCCAGATTCTGCTCATTCTTGTTTACCCTGTTTACATGATGTGTGTGGCCAAGACAAGACAAGCTGTTGTCCATCCACCTTCAGCCTGTGACTCCTGCATGTTGGCCACTGGGGGTGCAGACAGCAAGGAATGGGTCAAGTGTGACATACTGGAAGAGCCATAAGCTACCTATTACTTTGACTGTACTGTTGCTGCAAGTTGCTGGGCTGTGCCTGGTAGGGTACTGTTGGAGGGTGACGTGTAGCTGGTTGAAGTCCTTTGTCTTCAGTTAGTGTCCTGGATTGATGCCTTGTGTTTCTGCTGACGGATGAGTAAGTGTTCAAGGCTGGGTTGGATGGAGCTTTGAGCAACCTGATCTAGTGGAACATGTCGCTGCCCATAGCGGGAGGGTTGGAACCAGATGATTTTCAAGGTCCCTTCCAACCCAAAGTATTCTATTCTATTCTAACCTTTAGATGAAGCTGGATATATCACTGTGGCTATGGTTTCAGTGTGAGACCACAGCTGTGCTTGAGGAAACTTCAGGGACTGTTGATTGAAGGATAGTGTCCTGTTGGGTGAGCTCTAGGGTAGGGTTTTACCTTGCAGAATGTAAAGCACGTGTTTCACGCTTGCTTTTAGGCTCTTGAATGTATGTGTGTTTTTGAAGAACATGCAGTTCTGAGGGAGCCTCCCATCTATCATCGTTAGTGTTTGTGCAGCATGATCAAAAGAGTCTCCTGGCTCTGCGGGCTGAAGGGGAGACTGAGCATAGACAGGCCCATGTTGAAGTCCCTGTGTGTTTGCTGTGCCCTTAAGGTAAAGGATTAAGCCTGCAGAAGAGGAACGAGGTCAGGTCTAGACCAAGAAGTAAACTCTGGAATCCAGCCAAGAGTGTAAGTAAGGTTTTTCCTGTAACAGCATCCTAGATGTGGCAGTTGTGTTGACTTAGCCAAAATGAAGCAGACATCTGTAGTTCAGGCCTGATTAAAAGGGAAGGAGGGTGGAGAATAGCTCTGTGGAGTAAAGAGGATTTAAAGATAACGACAGGGGGAGATGCGTGGCCCTCGCTTACAGAATTTGATTTGGCCTTGGGAATTTCACCCTGCCTGGGATCAGGAAGAATCTGGTCCTCAGGTTCTTAGTCAACCCCCAGAGCACTGTGCCTGCTACTGCCTTCTTCCCCAGTTCACGGATGTCTTCTGACCAATCCCTTCCTCCTGAGTCTGACTTTTTGGATAGAAGTCTGACTTAAGCTTTCCTCTTCTGCTGTGCAAGGGAAGCCTTCCACACAAGCCATTGGCTTGCTATAAAACCCTGCCATGAAGACAACACCCGCCCCTCGCTTTGTTGTGTTACAGGGTTAAGTGTCCAGGTCTTGCTTGGTGCAGATGAAAGGTGCTGTATTGCTGACCCGTGCTGTGTTGCTGAGTGTTATGTGCTGGGGTCTGCTTCAGAAAACATTTCTGTGTTCTTTTGACCTCTGTTGCGTCTTCCTGCCCACCTTCAGTTGTGCTGGTGGCTGAGGATGCTGGAGGCTCTCTCTTTGCTGAGAGAGGAGGAAAGAAGAGGATGATGGCACTTCAGAAGCAATAACCCCTGTGCTTTAGTAGAGCAACATTTTGTGTCCAAAACTGGTGCACGATCACTAGTCACGGCTTAACTTACGCATTGAGCATATTGCTTTGACACTGAGGATCCATGTCATTTGGTGTGAGGTGATACTGCAACCAGTGGTATGAAGGAGCATGCTGCTGCCAGTCAGGAATGCAATTTATCCATACTTCTTGCTTGGAGATCTTCAGGGGCTGGTCTGCTGTTCTGGTTTTCCCACAGTGATTCCTTTCCATGGAAAAAATAGCTTATTTGATTAGATGAAAACTTACACGGTAAAAATCTGAAAGGATAAAGGGTGCTTGGCTTCTCTCTGAAGCAGGCGTTTTAGTTTCTAAATGAAAAAACTTTCTTAGCAAGATAAAAATAGAGAATTACTTTATGGGGAAAGTACTCACTTCCCTGCCGGCTCTACTGGGCAGCCTTCAGCTGCGAGGAAGTGGGGAAATTACCCTTAGCTCCTCTGGACCACGACCAGCCCTGGTGGTTTTCCAGTGAGGTAATGAGAGATACACCAGGGCTGTGCTTTGGCCCTCTAAATTTAAGGGAGATATGAATCCATATGGAAATTTAAATTTAAATCCTGCCAGGCACGTCTTCCCTCCCCATAGGACATGCAGTCTGCATGGCGCTGCATCATGAAGCACGCACCATGTTGTAAGGCAAGGTTCCTCATTTGGGTGCTCATTCCAGCTAAGCAGCACTGATAGCTGTGATGGCCGCTCACATCAACCCATTAATAACTTTTATACTTGGAGAAATAACAGCATAAGCACTAGTGTCCTTGCATAGAGTTCTGGCCTCTCTGTCAGGAGACTGGCAATTATTTGATGATTTTCTGGAAAATAAATGATCTCTGCTGTTGTTGTAGTCCCTAAATTCATTTTCAGCTGTGACAAGAGCCAGAATTTAAGCCTGGGTCCCCAAAAGTAAAATGCAGTTAATTAGCCCACTCCATCATGCAGCCGTTCTGAGTTAACAAAGGCAGTACGTTCAGCCAGACAGTTCCTGCTCATGGGTGATGCTAGCCTTTTGAGCTGCAGGTATGGCAGAGCGTGCTTGCTCAGAGCCTGAAGTCCTTGTTTGCATCCCTTTTCAGCAACGCTTCTTAACCCCTCTGCGCAGCCCTGTTGTAATGCTGCCGGTCTCCAGTTGAGACTTCTGGCACCAGTATGTATTTTAAGCTTGAATGACAGTTTGCATTATGGCAATGGCTGTGGGGTCCTACCAAGGTCAGAGTCTGCTGCAGAATAAAGGGAGAGAGGGTTTCTAACCTGAGGAGCTTGTAGCCCTCAGGGTGATGTGACGTTAGTGTCATTGACTGTAACTTATGAAAGAGGCTCAAGCAGCATCAGAGGGGCAAAGTGAGACGGCTGAAACAGGTTGGTTTCTGGCCTGAGAGAAGGATGTGTGAGCCCTCGTCTGGAGTCCCGGCTTGCTGTTCCCACCAGAGCATATCTTCTCGCTGGCTGGAAGCTTGTTTGCATCGGATGCTGATAAGCAAGAGCTCGTCACCGAATGCTGCTGTGGTAGATCAGGTGTGGTGAGGTGTAGTTTGAAATAAACCAGCAAGGAAAAAGAACTGCTGTCACTGGGGCACTCTGCTGCACTGTTCCGGGTAGATTAGAGAGGTGTTGGACATTTTTGCTTGCCATCTCTCCATTGATTTGGGTTTAGAGGCTGGGGCAGGGCAGCATGCTTCCTCAGCAGGGCAGGCTGTTTTCCTACCTGGCCACTGACCTCAGGTAGAGCACTCTGTTCTTCTACAAAGGGGCTGCTTGGATTAAAGTTTCTTGACATTTGAGTCCTTTGCAGTATCATGATGTTGTATGGTTTCAAAATACTCTGTCTTCCTTATGCGAATATGTAAATTTGACTCTTGCCCCTACAATGTCACAGAATTTAGTAAGCCAGGGAAAGGGACAGTCTAAGGTCTAGGTATAACCATCTTCAAGAATGTGTCTGTGGCTTGAAAAGCATAGGGCCTTATTTTCAGACCCTGGCATCTATTTGGATCCAGGCTGTTCAGTATTTGGCTGCTTCCTGAAATCTGCACTCACTCGTATTGTAATCCAGAGCTTGCATGTGCAGGCAGTGCCATTTGGTTGAATGCAATCTTTGCACAAAGAATAATCCGTATGTAGATACTAGAATGTGAACAGTGATGGCTGTGTGAGTGGATGGCGGGTCAAGACCCCCTGAAAATAGAAACATATTGATGTTGTTAGCAAAAGCTGTGGAGCATGTTCTCCTTGAAAATTGTTATTCAATATTGTCCTTGGTGTATTTTGAATTAAACATACCGTAAGAATCGGTTTGCTGGGATTTTGACTGTTTTGGGGGATTGGATATTGGGTAGTAATTATCAACAGCCAGAGAAGGTAGCATGACCTACTGAATGGACAGCAAGATGCATAGGCACTAGCAGAAGGGAAATCTAAGACAAGAGAACGCACGGAAAAAATACGTACAAGGTAAAACTTGCGCAGCCAGCCCTTATGCAGCAAATAAAGCAAGGTCTTACTGACCTTGGCAGCTGTACAGGGCAGCCTTTGCATAAGAATTACTTGTGCTTAATATACTAGAGAAATTATTCAGGGACAAATATTCCTGTTTTCTGAGGCAGTGGGGACGCTATCTTCTTCCATCTCCAGTTGCAGCAGAGAAAAACAAATGCATTGCAGACAGGGTAACAGCAGCACCCTGCTCCCCTCAAGCACTTCTGCTTCTAATGGTCTAGAGATGGAAATCTGGTACGGTCTTCCTGGCAAAGCTGGACCCTTCCAGTGCCTTTATAGTAGCTACCTTTGAGAGCTGGCAGTGGCTGGACATAAAGGCAGCATGATGGATGTCTTCCTTAATAAGTCCATGCAGTTTGTGTCTGCTGACAAGGGATCTGCTCCACTCGGGAACCAGAGAAGTGCTGCAAGAAGTGCTTTGCTCTCCATGTTGTGCTGTGGTGAGGCAAGCAGAGGGACTTAGACATGCAGGGTGGCACAAGCACGGTGTGTGTTTAAAAGCTGGGAGATACCGAGCCGGTAAAGCTTTGCTTTCCCTGGTGGACCTGTCAGCATTTCCCATGTCCCAGTACTTGTGTGCAGCTCTTGGACAGGCCAAGCTCGGCTCACCTGCTGCTCAGCGTGGGCAGGAGTTACGAAGGAGCCTGTACACAGTGGCTCCCTGCATCAGAACCCAGTCCCCCTCCAGCTGAGCCGGGGGTGGGACAGATGGATGGCGAGCTGGCTGGAGTCTCTGCTCCCCACATCCTAGGGCCAGGCCAGTCCCTGTGCCACTGCCAGGGCCAAGTCTGCGCCTGTGTGTCTCTGCTGGTGGTGTTGCTTACTAAACCTTGCTACTTACTCAGTACCGCTGTTTTTCATGGATTTTTCTTTCTCTTCCTCTCCTGCTGAAGAGATCAGCCCTGTAAATGCCTGTGTTCAAGAGCAAAGCTATCTTGAGAGTTTTGGCAGAGCAAGGTCTCCAAGGTGTCTCTCTATCAGGAGGGGGCCAGAGACAGTGTTTGTTGATATTGATCATGGGAAATGTAATTAATGTGGTTATAAAGTGTTAAATGTTAAATTAAAATGGGAGATTTAAAAGCAGTCAATAGATCAATTCTGAGGCTGGGATGAAATGCTCAGACTTTCAAACAATAATCAGATTTCCGATAAAATCTTCACTGTGTGTAATTAAAGAGGTTGAAATATTAAATCAGGTGTTAAGGGAGTTATATTTAGATGATGTTGAAAGAACAAAGATCCAGACAAAAAGAGCCCTCCTGTCTGCAGGCAGGGCCCTGGGCTGGGCAGAAATGGTGTGGAGCATGGCAGGATGTACTGAACTAGCAACTGAAACCACAAAAAGAGAAGAATGATGGGAAAACGGCAAAATCCACGCTGCTGTGCTAAACATCTGCCTGGATGGACATGAATCCATTTTGTCCTGATAGATCCCTTCTAGTCTGACAGCACTTCTGAGGCCTTGGCCCATCCACGTGCACGTACATCTGCACCCGAGATCCTCCTGTGGGTGAGTCGGCCTTCCAGAGGAGTGAGGACAGAGTGTTAAAACCCACCCCAGCAGGAAGTACTGCCATAAAAAAGTCTTCCCAAGAGTTAAAAATATTAATTACCAACCACCACCATGTTTCAGTGATAGCTCAGCTAGTCAATAAGAGCAAAGATATGCAATGGATGTTTTGTTAAGAGGTAGAGTAGCAATTAAGGAGAGGGGTAAAGTTAGACTCAGCACTACTGGTGGTGTGATACATGGGGTGTCCTAGGACACATGGCATTTCCAGGACATTTATTTGAATTTTGTGTTTTTTCCCTTGTCCTATGATCTATAGAGAAACAAGCAGAAAAGGCTTCAGAGTAGCAACTCCCTAGTTTAACTGGCCTATGATACCAAACAAGTTCTACTTTGGGGGCAGCATCAGGTTTTGCTCTTCCAGTCAACTTAATTTTCTGATGCTGCGAGCTGTGCGGGAGGCTGTAGGAAGCACCCATTCTCTGAATATGTATCTTTGCTCTCAGCCCTAAAGGGATAACTCAGAATATGGGACAGACCGCAGTATTTACTGTGGGCACTGCACCTGTCAAGGTAACATTACCATGGGATGGGAGGGGGAAAAAAGACTTCTTTGCTAGATAAGATGAATAAACTGGCCCATTAGCTCTGGGCACATACTTCCTAACATTGTCCTGTACCTGTGTGATGTGATTATCTGTGGAGACATAGCTGTAAAGGCTCTCCAGAACCTTGAAATACACACGTTTCAAGAGTATGTTCTCATTTTATTTTATAATCTCGGTGGCAGCCTCTGCTGTGTAGTTCTGGAGGTTTAAATGCCGATTAGGTTAATGGATTGTAATGTAACCCCACCCAGTTGGTCATCAGTCCCTTGAAAATGTCTTGTGATTGCGATCATTATTGCTTAATTGCAAGCCCTGCCTTACCCATGTACTGAGCCAGGCTCCACCTTACCCTGCTCCTAGCAGAGCGAATGGTGAAGAGCAAGCAGAGGTGTCCACAGAGGAGCACGCTCTTGGAGCTTTTATATAAAGGTCTCTAATATTTCCACTGTGGTGTAGCTGGGCAGAGGTAACCCAATATTTGGAAAAGTGCTTTTGTGCTGTAGCCTACAGAAGAGCTTCTTTATTAACAAACCCTGAATGCAGGCTAGTTAAATTGTAGCCCTTGTATTCAAGGTCACTGTTAATTTTTTTTAATTGCAAGCTTGCTCCCAGGTCTGGGGTTGCAAGTGAGACTTGCTGTGTCGAGCTTCCAGAAGGGGTTGGAAACTGTGGCATTTCATCCTGTGATTACTCTGTGTCACCCTGACTCTACCCTTTATCTAAGAGGAAAATAAGCTTTGTAAACTGCTGTATGTAGATTTTAATTTCATCACTGATACTTGAAGTCCCTAAAAGGATATGTCTCTGGGAAGAGACTGATGGGCAGTCTTGCAGCATATCATAAAACCAGCCAGGGGGAAGGCAGGGAGATAAGGCAGTGATTGTGGCCAAGGACTCCAAAGGAGACCTTCCTCTTTCATGTGAGGCATGGTGGAGCTGTGGCGGTCCTTGCCAAAGGGTGTTGGGGGCACATGAAGCTTGCACAAGTGCTGGGGAGACTGGACAAGTACTAAGTGAGGAGGCGGTTGGGGAATAGTGAGCAGACAAACCACAGCAGGCTCAGGAAGTCCTCAGAGCTAGAAATACTGGGATGGTGGAGAGCATCGGGGTGGGAGATTGTGTGTGTTTGCCTTGCTGTTGGCTCCTTGTCTCCAGCTGGGCTTCAGGTGGAAGGAGGGTCGTTACTCCACTCTCCTGCTGCTTTGGGGGCTTGCCGTCTCTGCATGCACCTGCCTGCACGCGGGAGCAGGTGAAGGACTCACAGGCAACGTACCATTCCAAAACATCGTGTTTGAGGACTTGCATGCTGGAGGGCAAGTCCAGCCTCCCATGACTGCCTGTCAAGGAGCGTTTTCTTGCCCTACCTGAACCATTCCTGTGATTCTGGTTCCAGTCTGCTGGGTTGTTTCCACCTACCTCTTAAGAAGGTGACCTGCAGCTCTTGGCAGTAGAGGAGGGGTGAGAGGGTGCTTCGCACCTAGCCCTGCAGACTTTCCCCCCTCCTGGCACTACTTAGCCATCCCTTACTCCTTTCTGAGAGAGAATATCAAGGAGCAGAGCAGACACGCTAGCCTCCGGTGGTCTTGGATGCCTTGATGCTCCCTAAACTGTACCCCCACCAGATGTTCCCCTGGTTAACTCTCCTTGCAGATTTTAAGGTCTTGCAGTCTCATTCCTAGTGTGCAGAGTTGGCTGCTCCTCCGCTTGAGCTCTGGTGATACTGGCAGAGCAATGTGTGCATGGTGCCTGTGTCAAGTCCCAGTCCTGTTTTTCCTGACCTGAATGCATGGAAGAGCTTGTCCTCTGCTGTCTGTTAACCCTTACAAAGGCACTTGTTCTTTTTCTCGTTTGTTCTGTGTTGGCTGTGCTGGGCAGGGTCAGCTCAGCTCAGTGCTGTGGGTTTAGGGGCAGAGCCTTCGAGGGAGTTAATTGCTGAGTGATGATGGCTCTCCCCAGCTGAAGATCTGCTCCCATGAGCTATGTAAGCCTCTGTTTCTTGTATCTGCGTGCCAATCAGATTAGCTGGTGCCAGGAAACAGACCATGGCCTGCTTGCTCTTGAATGCACCCTTTTTCCTCCTTACCTGTTTATCCCAGTCAAGTCACTTCCCGCTCCACCTCAGTTCTTTTATTTAGCTTTGTTCCTTCCTTTTCATTTTAAAAGCCTTACTCTGTCCCATCTCTTCTCTCCCCCAGGCTGTCTCACTGGATTTTGACATCCAGCCTTAAAAACAGAGTAAATCCTGTTCCCTGTTCTGCTGCTGGCTGCTCTCTTTGCATTGCTGTGTGCCCCCCATGGTGCTGCATCGGGCAGTTCTTGCTCTTGATTCCCTCCACGATGCTTACACTGTTGTTACTTGGATTCACTTTAATGTACAGAAGTAGAGAGATCTCTAGTTCAGGGGAGCTGCTGAAGACACTCATCTTCCCAGCAAAGAAAGGGAAACAGGTTGAGGAGGGAAGTGTGGCTAAGAGTTGTCCAGCTGTGGTCGGTCCCCAGGGCTGCTGCTGCCCCAGCTGTCCATGCGCCCCCAGGCATCTCTCTGCTCTTCTCCCAGCCGTATCCTTCCACTCTCTTGTTGCTGATTTTGGCACGGGATGTGCTGTTGCAAAAATAAGCTCAAAACCCCCTCAAGCTCAAAGGACCAAGCTTTCCAGCCTGACCATGTGTGCCAAAACAGGCTCATCCCCTGCTTCTTGCAAGGCCCCACCTTCATCCTTATTCTAAAAATAAAATGCAAGGACATTCCTTCCTAGTTACTCTGTTCTGTTATTCTGACCTCATTAGACTTTCCCAGTAGAAAATTTCATTTAACTCCTCTATTAGCAGTGAAAACAAACAAGACCATTGGACTTCCTTTGGAAAAAATGCATCTATATCACAGGGAATTGCAGGGAGCCAAATTTCCACTGCTGAGTTTGTGGTGTGATGTACACATATGTTCCTGTGTATGCATTTAGTAAACAAAGTTGTCTTCACACTTAGAAGAATTTAAAACAATTTATCCTTTATATCTGAACTGATTTCCCTCCCCAATTTGAAATAAATTAATTCTGTAATTTTATAAGGAGCAAAGTGCTGTTAGCTGGGGTTGCAAGAACAGCCACTTTTTTTTGGACCCCCTGAGCTAAATATATTTTGAGGCTTATATATGTGCTTGTACGTAGGAATGATAGCCAGGTGATGGATTGCTAAGCCACATCATAAATTCAGTTTGTCAGACACCTTTGATTACCCACTCTGCCCGTAATAATTCTCCTTCAAACATCCTTCTAATGTTCTTAACAGCAGCCAATTAAAACAAAGACTCCACTTGCCATCTATCCCATCTTCCCTCTGCCATCACCCAAGCTCCTTCCCTTGAGTGGGGGGAATTAAGTGCATTGATGGATGGTGGTTCAGAGTGCACGCTCAAGGTTTGAGGGAATATATCCCTGTTTTGCCTGCTGCTTTAAAAGTCAGCTTGAACAGAAACCCAGCCAGGCAGGGGTGGGTGCTTGTGTGTTTCCATGTGGCTCAGGGCTTGCAGGGTGGTGGCAGGGACGACAGAGCACGTGGAAGGCACTGTTCATCTGTACATCTGCCTCAGCTAGCTAGAGACCACCTTCTCAGGCTCCTGGTTTTGATTCAGTAGTTTCATGCTGAGTCAGATGCTTTCTGGAAGAAAAGCATGCCACAGGCCTTAAGTGGGAAATAGGAAGCAATTCAAGTCACTAGGTGTTCCACAGGGGACGGAAGTTGGAGGCTGTTGCGTTACAGATGCAGGAAGGTAAGGAGAGAATTGAAGATCTGAGGACTTCAGTTGTTGTCCATGACTAGGGCATCGTGGGGAGGACAGAGTATGTTCAGCCCCTGAAATGTTGATTCATCCACCTGGCAGTGAGATGAATAGCAATGAGTAATGGATTTTGGGGTGTGTGGTAGGCAGTAGAGGCCAACACACTAACTCTGAGCAGCTTGGAAAGTGCCTCAAGGGTGACTTTGAATTCCACTTGCCTTTTTCAGGGCTTAGCTGTGTTGACTCCTCTCTCTGCATTCCCAGCCCCTCTGAGTCCCACAGGGGCACAGGCATACAGCCCCTGGCCACTAGCTGAGCGGGTAGCACTCGGTGCCAAAGTACGCTGCTAAAACTGTCCTTTTCACTGTGCCTTTCACGTGCCTCCTGGCTTAGCTGCTCTGCAGCATGTTCTACAGCAGTGCCTTCCTTCCACACTGGGAGGGTGCTTATTGCTGCGCAAGCAAGGTTGGAGTTGTTGGGCATGCCTTTCATCCTGTTGCAGCCTGCTGGGTTTATGGGGCAGATATACGTGTGTGAGTGCATGCTTTCTGCTCCCCGTCCTGTATCCTATTTCATGTAATGTAATGACTGGGGGATCTGAGATAGGCTATTCATCTAGTGCTTATACAACCTTTACCTTAGTAGTTTCTTAATGCCTGATTGCCATTCCTGGGGTTTATCTGCCAAACATCACTGAGAGATATGGATGTAACAGCCCCCATTTGCAGAGGGACTAAGCGACTTGTCACTTGTGGCTGCAGCAGGGCTTGAGGCCCTGTTTCCAGGGTCCCAGTCTGGCACCTACAGACATCTTTCCTGTCTAAGTGCTGACCTGCAGCAACTACTTGCGTGACGATAATGCCTTTGAGATTTGGGACTGGGTTGCTCTGGGTTTTCACTGGCATATGGAAGTGGAAAATTTGCTCTCAGTCGTCACGATGTTTGCTTTTCCCGATTTGCTGCATGTTCTAACTTCTTTCTTTTAATCCTAAAAGAAATGATCCTAAATACATTGGATGCTTTTGTTACCAGTCTTTCAGTCTCCTTCTGTCATCACATACTTGATTTGCAACTTGAGGATGTTGTTAGAGGTCTCAGTTGAGGAGTAACCTTCCCTTTTCCCGAGTCTGGCATCATTTCACACATGTTTCTTGAGTATCTTTGTATACAATATGCCCTTCCATGTAGCCCATAAATGATAGGTGTTTTCGTTATTGTGCATGAGTCCTCATTTTTAACACATTGTGTAATTCGGATGGACTTGAATGTAGCAGCATAAAAACTTTGGAGGCCTGCCCTGTGTGAAGGGGAAAAGTACTGTCTGGCCCAGAGCGGTGGCTTTGTGATGACTGCATTGTGTTCTGTGTTTGTACCAAACTGGTTTGCTGCCAAGTTACTTACGGCTTATCCAAGCACTCAGTACAAAGAATGTTAAAAGAAAAACTATTTTTGTTTTCTGTGAATTCTTCCAGCTGAGAAAGAATTCAGTGTCCAAATGCTGTCTCCTCTTTCTGCAGGCCTGTCGTCACCAGGTAGGACAGCTAGTACGTGAGTGCATGAAACTGTAGTGTGTGTGTAGGAGCACATGTGTGCTTTGAGGAGATGTAGTATGAGACCCAAATGGACAATGCCTTCCCGTTCGAGAAAATGTGTGTCCTTGAGCAGAGGAGGTTCTGTGATTGAGAAGTCTGGAGTGGGAATTTTCCAGGCACAAGTACGTGCGCATGGGCAGAGGCACCTATGAAGTACCAGACCTGGGCAGGTCTCCTCTGTGTATGCAGCAAGTCTGATACCTCTCAAAAGCCCCAGGCCTTTTCTGCAGTGCAGTGAATGGCTGAGCTAGGCTCCTATTTCAGTATTTCTCCTGCTTAATGGAGTATATTGCCTGGCTTGAGTGCTAGGGCCATGCTTGGAGCTTAGGAGAGGCCCACAGGTCGTTCTTGCCAGCAGAATCCCACAAATGGCAGTTGAGTAAAGGCATTCCCTCCACTCAGCTGTCCCTGTTGCCCTGCTCAAACACACGTGGACACTTATCTGATTGGCAAGGACCTTGGGGGTTTCTTGAACACTGAGTAGGATAATCAGATAGATTGTGGGATACATCTGCTTGATCCTATTTCTTACGATTGTGTGGTGGGGAACAAGCCTTAATGAGCCTTGGACTTTCTTGTCTCCTCTGTAAATTTGTTTGACTCAATTGAGCTCTCTTTGTGTGAGACAGCTCTCTTTGTGCTTAAAGATGGAAGCATCCACCTCTGAAGCTGGCTGTGCTTTGAGACAAGGTTTGGATTAGCCGACCTCCAGAGATCCCCGCCAACTTTTTTTTCTTTCTTTCTTTTGTGTTTGCAGCTGGTGTAATTGTGGTCCTAACCCCTCCCAAGCGGTGCTGGCGCTGGGCGGGATTTTAGCACGGCTTCACAGCAGTGCGGTAGCTGCTTCTGCACCGCAGAGGAAATGCTTCTTTTGGGTTAGCCACCTTGCTCTAACACGGCTCCCTGGCCCTTGGCACTGCGAAGCTGCCTCGCGTAGGAGGCTAGAAGGGATTTGCCAGGCAGGTCCCAATAGAAGAGAGCATCCTCTCTGTACATCTGTGGCTGGGGAGCCACGGGTGCTGTGCTGGAGCCTGGCTCAAGCAAAACTCCGTCTTCGCTGCCTCATCATCAGAGCGTCCCCCAGGAACACCCATGTCTTGCGGGTGGGATCGCACTGGGTTGCCATCGCTCTTAGCAGAGTGCTGGAGTACGAGAAAGGTCTTGTCCTCTAAGCGGTCCCAAATAAGCTGATGGCAGGAATTCAAAAGCCCAAAAGCACAAAAATGTGCGTGTGTGGTTATTCTAACAACAAATCTATTCAGTGAAACAGTGAAGTTTCCCTTTGAAGCACCACACCACATGCTGCCCTGGAACACCCTATGGAAAGGTATTTGTTCTGTCAAGGCACGTGTGTGGGTCCAACACAGCAGCTTCTGTGACTTTGTTCAAAGACAAACAAACAGAAAAGCTCCTTAAATTGCAATGTTTTTGTAATGCATTTTTGGCGTAGAAATCCCCAGCAGATAGTGGCAAATAGTTCCCAGCTGCTTGCCTGTGGATGCATTTTGGAGAAGAGCTAGTCCCACAGTAGCAAAGGGGAGAGGAGTTCTTTGAACTTTGGTGGACAAGAGGTGGTGGAGGTTGATGAAGAAGGAAAACAGATTGTGAAGATTTCAGGCGGCTGAGAGAATAGGAGCACCATAGTCCACAGTGAAGAATGGTAGATTTCAGAAACAAAGGGATTTTTTTTAATATTTCCTTAAACCTGGCTTTTATTTTTCCTGTGATTGTTTACTGCAGGGTATAAATGTGGAGAATTGCATATATGCAAGGGAGGATGAAGTTCCCCAAGTTTATTTGTAGTACTTTTTTTTTTTTCTTTGCAGTGAAGGGTTTCCTTCCCTCCCAGTGCTTTATCTTTTTTCACTTCTGTTTTTTTTTCCCCTCAGTTCCTCAGCTGCCACTTCTCCAGGTAAGAGAGATGCCTAGGTCATGCCAGGGCAGCCAATAACAGTGGGGAGCACTCAGAAGTGAGTGATGAATGATGTATTTTCCCCAAGGACGGCTGCACTGTTGCCCCTGCGGAGCACCACAGCTGTCGTCTTGGGTGCCATAAATCCAGGAGCTTTAGCAAGGTTGGCGAGCTTCCGAAGAGGTGGGACATGCAGTATGTGCAACTTCAGCCTTCCCCACTGAGGAGTGGGAGGATTTTTCTTGTATTGCTTTTTCCATAGAGGTTGCAAACCAGTAACCCCTACTCTGCAAAGTCATTCTAAACCACTAGCATGAGCGAGTGTGGGGCAGGAAGGATGAGCATTACTGGCTCCTTCAGCACAGATATGTATGGTGTTTGCATGTCCAAACATCCACCTTGTGCACGCAACCACTTCTGTCATGGGTTTGTGTCCTGCCAGCGAGACTTTTCCATTGCAGCAACATCATGGGGGCATTTTATTTGTATGTGTGGCTTCTGGGTTCTGCCGACCTCTTCTGAACAGACAACACTCGGGGCAGAGTTGTCTCTTTGGCACACGGTGTGATCCGTGGTGATTGATGGCCCCGGACATCTGCGATTAGACCTTGAACAGAAACTTTTCGTGCATGGCCATGGTAGAGTAAACCTGCTCCTTTTCTGAGTAACTGGTAGAAGAACAAAAGAAGGTTTATGTTCTTCTAGCTGTAAAGGTCCACCTTAAATTAAGTAAACTGTTCCCTGAGGGAGAAAATGTCCAGGTACAGAATGTTCACAAAGGAAATATTCAAAATGTCTACCGTGTCCCTAAAGTGTTTGCTTTAAAGTATGAGAGCCAGCATGGAAAAATAAAGTATTGTTTTCAAATTTGAAAGCAAAATACCCCTTGCAGGTGACAGAAAATAAATTGACCTTCTTCGATCTTGATACTGCAGCCCATGAAGCGCACAGGTGACGAGAAGCTATGGAGGAGCTGCCGTTTGCAGAGATGGCTCCTGTCCCAAGTGCACAGCCCGTGTGAGCATGGGGGGTGGGAGCCGGCCTGCGTCGGAGGCAGGCCTGCTGTGTGCAAACTGTCGGTGTTGCAACAGCAGAGGAATTGGAGTCTATAGAGACCTGAGCACTGCTAGGTTTTATGTGATATATGGCAAAGAGATTTGCTAATTGGGACTTCATCCGTGGAGGATCCACACGACCTTAAAGGTGTTATTTTTGTGATGTGA
>VZSC01009869.1:0-22400 GCA_013398225.1 Steatornis caripensis
TTTTTTTTTTTTTTTTTTGCTGTTGTACGGTCTTGATAGTTCTGCTTTTGAACCAGTCACAAGTGAAGCAGAGCTGCCCCGTGATCTGATCATGGCAGTACCTAACTTGCCATGGGCTTTTGTGAGGTCCAAAATGAGCTTCTCTAATGTCAGCCAACTGAACTAATGTCATCGTGTTCCTGGCTCGGTGGGTCCTAGATGATTTTTTTTTTTACCCCTCTCCTCACTGACCGAAAGGTCTTCACAAATGTAGGTTATCTTTTCTCATGCATCGCTGCCAATAAATTTACCAGTATAACACTCCCCAGTAGAATCTTGCCCTTGACTGTGCCGTTTTGGTTCATTTGAAGAGCAAGGATGCAGCTTCATGAGTCCTTTATTACTGCTGTGAAAGTGGAGGAGAAAGAAAGGACTGGGGAAGATGCTCAGACTATGTTTTCTTTGGGAATGTGAAAATGCTGTTGCATGGATGGTGGTATTCTCCTAAAGACTTTTGTTTCTCTTTCAGACAAAAACAATTCATTGTGCTATTTTAACTGTTCCCATTTCTCTTCACCATGTAGTGTTTCTGGGAGTACAGCATTTATTTGGAAGATTTTTTTGATAGTGGAAACATCGCACTGCTGTTTGAGTGAGGAGTTCCCCCATTCTGGTTTAGTGAGGAGGGCGCGGTGGGTGCACCAAGCTCTTCTGTACCCGTTAAGGTGCAATGAAAAGCAGAGGTTACAGAGTCACCTCAAAGATGCAAGGACTTCGTGATTGAGTGTCATTTGTGCTGCCAGCTGAGTTTAGTGCTTTGAGGAAATGCCATAAAAAAAAAAAAGTCTTTTTTGGCTCGGGCAACATCTAGACACTCAGAGAACGTTAATAGTTCAGCGGTGGGATGTAAGTTGTAGTGGAATTGATGATTTGAGGTCTGAATTTTGCAAGCTTAAGAGCATGGTTTGTGTGTTGCTGCGCCTGCAGATTGTCCGTCCATGCAGGCTGGCTGGGTCTGAGCTTTCATTGACCATAACTTGCAAAACTGGGTAACGCGTGCTGCAGCCTGGCAGCATAGGGCTGAGCTTGGACTCAGGAGAGCAGGTCCTCAGTTCTTCTGTCATGTGCTTGTGGTTCATGTTGCAGAGAGGAGTGTGGACAGCATAACATACACTAAAGAGAGGGCACAGCTGGAACTGGGCTTTGGGAAAACTCCAGTGTCCCCTCACTATCCGCACTGTCCCTTTTCCACTTCAGTCAAAGGGGAATAGCTGCCATTCTCTCTCACCAGGACTGTCAGTTAGGACAACAGCACTTTTGCCTCCCATCTCATCAGTCGTGACCCGGAAATCCTTGAGGAGCAATAAATAAGGAACCCACCTTGCCACTTCTACAAAGTAATTTTTTTCCTCTCAAAAAAAAAAAACAAAACCTCTCTTAAATAGCATCATTTACACTTGGGAGCTGCTTGAATCCACTCTGTCACATAAATTACCGTCTCTGAACTCGGCTGTCAGGAAGTGTACTCACAAGTTGACATCCATGGGGGGTGTCAGTGGAAGGGGATCAGTTGCGTGGAAAGCAGGAGGAATTCAAGTGTCAAGTGAATATGGTTGTCCTCATGTTACCTCAAGTGGCTAGGGCATTTCATTCCCACCAGAGGCGAGCCCTGGCGTGACCTTTGCTCCTCAGAATGCCCTCATTCTCCTTCCCTTTGATAGCTGCAAGGCTGAGTCTGACATCTGGAGCAAGCCCTGTCCTCCTGCATCTCAGGCAATTAGAGCCTGGCCCAGCAAGTGACCCTGAAGCAGGGGCTTCAGGGATATTACCATTTCCTTACAGGAATAAAAGCCATGAGCTTTTCTCTCTACTCCACTGCTTTCTCCAGCTTTGAGCTGCTGCTGGTGAAATGAGATTGGCCCATCTGGTAGCAGAGGAGATGAGCTCTGCCAGACGGATCTGGCTTGCTGGGAAGGGTTCAAAAGGCAGCACCTACCCTTTGTATTTCCTGCACGCTAATGAAGTCCGTGTTTTCTGGAGCTACTTTCATCCTTGTTGTATGTTGGTTTTGGCATGGATGCTGTCATTCCTCACATTTGAAATAAGTGAGAGAACAAAGTGAATAAGATGCCAGTTACCCCCCCATCCTCCCCCCCCCCCCCCAGCCCCCCTCAAAAAAAAAAGGGTAATACAAGGGAATTGTAAGGATACGTCATGGTGAGAACAGTTACAGTTGTTTGCTGCCAGGAGTTGAAGCATGGAGAACTGAAGCTTTATAGTATCAGTGGTGGGTTCCTGTCCCGTTGTGTGTTATCCTTTGGCAGAGTGCACGGGCTCCTCGCTGCAGCATTATACAGCGCTGGGTGTGATGTCAGCCCTGCGTGCACGCGTTTTTGGCTTTCCCTGTGGCCACATGGGGAGGGAATTTGCAGCAATCCAAACACTGACAGAACTGTATTTGTTGACTTGCAGAAAAGCCTAACTCGTGCTCCTCCAGGCTGCAGTCACGTAAGCTGAAACACGATGACTGCTGCCTGTGCTTGCTGGCCTCCCAGCCCTGATAAACCTGTGAAGCAGATTCATTTATTTAGGCCCTGATTCAGCAAAGCACTTAAGTACCTGCTTCAGGTTTTCTACTTTACAGTAAGATTGTCAGCATGCTCAAAGTTAAGCATGTGCTTAAGTGTTCTCTCGAGTGCACAGCAACCAAGTGATGGGGGCAGTGTGTGCTGCTGCTGTGCTCTGCCGGTTGGCAGACAGGCTGCAGAACTGAGGCCCTTGGTATTAAAAATTTACTCATTTACAGGAGCCCTAGTCCCAGGGTCTGGGGTAATAGTCTGTCCTTCTGCAGGAAGGTGGATTGTTTCTGTAGCACAGAAAATTCCTTGTGTCTTGCTCTTGCATGCTGAACAGATGAGTGTGCCCTTCTGCAGGGTGTGAGATGGGGGCTCTCAGTTTCCATCAGCAGGATTTTGACAAGTATTTCTTCAGTTTTCTGTTTGGTTTTTTCCCCCCCTAAGAGTTGTAAAAGAAAGATATCAACCCTATTTACATGTATCTGAATGTCTTGATAATTTGTAGTTTAATGTTTTGGAGGATTCATAAGGATTCATTTGACTTCTCTTCCGTTAACGTGATTCCCTTCATCTTGAGGACTGAGCACCTTAGTGCAGACGTGTACCTGTGTGTCTGTGCACATGTGTGCTCCTGAGCTACATGGGTGAGAGCAAGGTGGACGTTTGGTTTGTTACATTCTTCGGTATTTCTCAAGGTAGATGGGCTGGGAAGTAGCAGATGTTACTACACTGTCTGTACATCTTATGTGTACATCTGTGTGTGAAGTTCAGACCCACCATACTCAGATGTTAACAGACGCTTGTTTCCCTAGGAGTCTGAAGCTGTGGAATAGGCACTTAATCCACAAGATGGTTGTATTTCAGTCTGCTCAGAGCAGCTTCTGAGAAAGCATTCTTTTTAATCCCCACCCATATCTGACCTGTTCTAGCTTGTTTAAGAGCTGCGCCCAGCCAGTCCGTAGCTCCCTGTAGAAGGTTTCTGCACATCTTTTCCTGCTTGCTGAGCTCGTTTGGATGGGGAGTCCACACATCAGTGAATGGGATTCCTGTGTAAGTTTGCCCCATTTGCAAAATTGGAATTGATTTAAAGCATCTCTTTCTTACTAAACGCAGAAGATACGAGCATGGCTGGATGTGCTTTTTTCCCTTTAATTTGAAGTTTAAAACATGCTTAGCAAATCTGATGTTTGCAGTCTCTGTTCCCCACCTGATGTGCAAAAACGCAAAGGTCCTTCCAGAAGCATGGGTCAGACTAACTTTTGTGCTGATGCTGCAAGCTGGATTGCAAGGATCTGGGCAGGTTTTGTTATGAACTTGACTCTAATTAGCCTAGAAAATACTTAAAGTGTAGGTTTGATGAATGTTGGGGTTTTAAATGCGAAATAATTCGATCTGTGAATCAAACAGCCTCTGTGCCCCACCCCCTACTGCTGCTGACAGCCTCTTCCCACACTTCTTCCTTGGTAACATTGTTTGACTGTTCCAGCTCCAGTAGGTTTCAGTTACTGATCAGTGTAATTGCAATAACACACCAATAATAAAAGAGGAATTTAAGCCTCCTTTTCTTGTAGTTGAAGGCTCTTCTCCTGTGAAAGCTTGAAGGCTTAATAGGAGTCACACGAGCAACATCCTGCGCCTGTCAAGTGTTTGCAAAACTGGGCGGCAGTACTTTAGGGAGATAAAGGGCTGGATTTTGGGAACTTGGAAGCAGCCCAATCCTATCAGGTGGCATTGGTACAGCTAATATTAGAGTGGCAAACTCTAGGGATGGCTTAACATTTTAGTGGATGCCAAGGAAGCCTTGAATAGGAATGCCTTTAAAGTTGCCTGTTGTATAACATGAGTTGCTGTAGTCAGAGTAATTTGAGTTGCCTTTAGTCTGGTGGAAAACTACAGCTGTGAGCAATGAGTTAATTTTTTCCGTGTGTGTGTGTCTTAGGTTTCCCGTGGGGTTTTCTTTTAGTTTTGTAGGCTCTGAATCCATAGAGGAGTAACTGTGAACCAGTCGTTTGTCTTCGTGTGCCATCCCAGACTGCTGCTGGAACAGCTCTGCAGCTAGTGATGGGTTAAATAAAACACCTTCAAAATGCGAAGTGCTTATTGGGCTGAGCTGTAGCAGCTCCTGCTTTGTATACACGAAAGCCAGCGGCTGCTCTTCCTGCCTCAACATTTCCTACAGAAAAGGGAGGGGGGGCGGTTAATTTAAAAATAAATAAATTGGAAAACACTAAAGAGCAAAATATCCTCGCCTAGTCTAGGAGGGCTGCTTGGTGGCTGCAGCCCAGCCCGCGCTACTGGCCCTGCGGGACGCTTTGCCGGGGGCCCGCAGCACCGCCGACATCGCGGGGGCCGGCTCGGCCGCTCCCCGCCCGGGTGCTGCCGGGCGCCGCGCGGGGCCTCCCCCCACCCCCGCAGGCCGGGCCGTGGGGCTGAGGCGCTTTTCCGTGCGGCGGGCACAAAACCCAGCGTCTACCAGCCTGGGCCGCTATGAAACGGTCTCTGTTATTGGTCGGCTGCCCGGGCCGGCTGCTGCAATGGTAAATGCAATTGGTCGCTTCCTACTCCCATGCGCAGCTTGGTGCGGGAAATGCCCTGGTATCGACAATGGCTGCCGGGGCCGCGCCGCGCCGCCGGGGGCCGCGCAGCCCCGCGCCCGTCTGAGAGGGTTGGCCGTCGGCTCGTGGCTGATTCTGTTTCTCTTTTTCCTGCAGGTTGCTGAAAAGTGCCTTTCCTGAAGCCACCGCTGCTTGGATTTCTGTCTAGGGCTGCCTCTCTCTGCCCCTCGCCCCCTCTCTTTTTAATTCGGCGTTGCTTGCGGTTCGTGCCCTGAAAAGGTCTTCACAAATGTAGGTTATCTTTTCTCATGCATCGCTGCCAATAAATTTACCAGTATAACACTCCCCAGTAGAATCTTGCCCTTGACTGTGCCGTTTTGGTTCATTTGAAGAGCAAGGATGCAGCTTCATGAGTCCTTTATTACTGCTGTGAAAGTGGAGGAGAAAGAAAGGACTGGGGAAGATGCTCAGACTATGTTTTCTTTGGGAATGTGAAAATGCTGTTGCATGGATGGTGGTATTCTNGGAAAGAAAGAAAGAAAATACTCAGAAGTCCTTTTGCTCGTTTTGATGCTCACGAACTGTAATTTTTAGAAGCAAGAAATAGAAGGAACAAAAAAAAAAACCCGAAGTTTTCTCCCCAAGGACCAAGACCATTCCACAAACTGAAGTGCTGCCAGCAGCATATGCTTTTTGCAAGAATAATTGAAACCATTAACTGGAGAGCACAGAATTCTTTTGAAAGTCTGCCAGTTATTTGCAAGTAACTTCGGCAGTGGCACAAAATATAACACTTATATTTTAACTTCTACAATTGCACTTTTAGGAGCTGGCCTCTAATTTGATTTTCAGTTGTTCTGATAAGATTTCTATTTTATGATTGGCTTTATGTTTAATTCTTCTTTAAACGAACACGATTTGACTTAAATGAAAACCTAAGTGCTGATGAATAGGAGTTCTACCAAAGCAACAAGTTAGTTATTTCTTCACGTTTAACTTGAATTCACTTTTTTACCCTTTTTTTAAAAAAAAAGAAGAAAAAACAAGATCAGCAGTAAATACTGCCCTGAAGAAGGGTGTGATAGCTTGCATTTTAATTTTTGTGTTTTAATATGGCTGTAAACGTTTCCCTGGTTCGTGATACAAAATGGCTGACGTTAGAAGTGTGTCGAGAGTTTCAGAGAGGTACTTGTTCTCGGTCTGATGCAGAGTGCAAGTTCGCCCATCCATCACGGAGTTGCCATGTGGAAAATGGTCGAGTTATTGCCTGCTTTGACTCCCTAAAGGTGAGGACTGTCTAATGCATGCATTACCTAAGCTCACTTGCTTTTCCTTCTCTTCCGAATGGCTCGGCATGCTGGGGTGTGGGATGTACAGAACAACTGTTTATTGCTCTGTTTCTGCAGGATGTGGCTCCTGAAATCTAGGTTGGGTCTGACATCAAGTACAGTTGCCTGGAGTGCCAGGCATCACGAGGAGAGAGAGGATTTTATCCAGAGCATTTTCCGATGGTAGCTCGGGTCTGTGATAGCTGTCCTTGAAATGGAGAATGCATGTTGTGGGCAGCAAATGAAACTGAAATGAGAAAAGTAGAGAACTGAAACCCAGTGTGTTAATTTGTGTCCAGAGCACATCAGCTGCGCATTCGGCACCGGGATCTGAAATGTGCTTTCAATGAGCAGAAATGAAAGCAGCATTTTAAGATAATGAATCAGCTTTATGTGTATTTCCTGGAGACAGAGTTGCAGATGCACTCTAGTGCCATCCTGTAGATGAGGAACAGCCCAAAGATTCGGCAAGCAGTGCTCCCAGAAAAATATGCATGGGGGAAATGCTTTCTGCGAGGACGTGCAAACATGATGGTTCTGCTAGGCCTGTCCAAGTTACAGCTGAGCTGTTTCGCTAGTGCTTATCTTTGCAGAGTTGATTTTGCAGGCAGTAAATGGCTCTTGGTTGCTTGTCACTGTTGGAGTTCCAGGGGTGACTTTCAAAATTTCCCAAATACCCAGGGTCTGAGTCAGGGCGGGGGACGAGGGGCTCGCAGAAGGGCAGATGGGCATCTCTGTTTGGAGTCGCTTCACCGCAGTTCTCAGGAAAGGAATGTCCACTTTTTCCCAGAAGTGTTTTAAATAAGATGGTAGCAACCGTAAGACAAGATGGGTAAGTGATTGTTTTTGAGAACTCTTGACATTGTGTTTAATGTTTTGATCAGAGTAATTAACCTGTTTGAGTTTCTAGAAGGAATCTGGAAAATTTTACAAGCTTAGAAGTTTTCCCTTGAACTTCAACTGTTGCTTGAAAATATTTGGGTTTATTTTTATAAACATCATAATGAGTAACAGAAATGGTGGAATTATGTATGCACAGGTTCATACCGGGGCTGGATCCAGGCTTAGCACAGGTTTGCACATTTTATTACTGTTTGTGGCTTCTTCATATTTTCACTTCTGTTCCCTTTTACCGAGACGTTCAAGCTTCCTATTTGCATTCGGTTTTGCTCTTTTTAATCTGATTGTATGCGGTGACTCTTAGTTAGACAGTGACTTTCAAATGTTCATTTACATTGTTGGTTTGCTGACAGCGAGAGACAAAAATATTTTTATCGGAGGGGAAAAAACAGTCGTATGCTTTGTGCCCTTGAAACTTTTGAATTGTGGCCAGGGGCAGATACTTTGAATTAAGAGATTAATATGTTTACATTTTATAGCCTTTATTTGTGAACTGAAAGGAGTGTTGTTGTGCTATGTAGGGTAGTACCATGCCCCTTGCAGAACTTGCTTGGTGTTTGCAGCATCCTGGGGAGGTGTGCCCTGTGCAGCCACCCAGCCTGGCTTGGCTCTGAGCTTGCTGTAGTCCAGTGTCACCGGCTGGGTGATACTTCCCCATGTCTGCTGGTTGGGGTGCAGCATGAGCAGCATGCCTAGGCTCTCTGTGTCCTTCTGGCACTGTGAGATGGGCAGGACCAAGTGGATGGGAAGCTGGGGTTCAAATCCCACCCAGTGGCACGAGTGACCACTTCTCCCGCTTCAGCGGTGGGGAATGGGATGGGGAACACCATGTTGAGAAAGCAAGAAGTGCCAGAGGAGTAGGGTATGATCTTCTACAGCTCAGCATGTTTCCTCTGTAACTAGCTGTTAACTAATGTTCTCATTGCAGTTTCCTCTTGACACAGTAGCAGATGCCCAGTATGTGCTAGTTAAGTGGCCTGAATTTTTCAGGGAACAGATTTTCTAGGCTTAGGAAAGCCTCGTGGGGGGCTGACAGCTCTGCCTTTGGGAAGTACACCAGGAGGAAAGGTCAAACTATGCAGAGCACGTGGCCAAGGGTTGATGGTGGGGCTGTTTCTGCACACAGCTTCTCAAAGGAGTGGGTCTTCCTCCAGCCTTCCCTTCCTTCCTCCAGCCCCATGGCTCCAGTTGCTCTCGCTGGGCGGAGCCCCTGTTCTGCTGTGCCCACGGAGAGGTGCAGTCCCCAGTGCTGCAGCACGCGTGTGTGTGTATACACCATGCATTTCCCAGTGGAGATAACCGCCCTGGTGACTAAACTCTCAAACAATGGCCTTTCTGTTATTGGGCTGGAGCGGGGCTTGTGAAGCACTGTTTGCAGTGGTATGGAGGGGCTTGTGGTCATAACGATGGCCTCCCTTACTGGTGACTAGAGAGGTGTTACATTCTTTGACCTGTTAAGAGGAGGCTTTTCTTGCCCGTCTTGTGGACATCTTTGTGCGCTCAGCTGCTGTTTCCCTCAGACAGCTGTTGAACACTGAGGCTCTCTCCTGCAGAGGGCTCAATAGCTGCTTAGTGTTCTTTTCATCTTTTCACGCCCTGCATTAGCAGAACATCTGTGTTGCTTTATTGGAGACAGGATATAGGATGCTTGCAGCTAATAAGTTTTTCTCCTTGTCTTGCAGTCGCCCAGGGCTTTGTTCAGAGGTTGCTTATCTGCATCCATTGTGCAGTGCTGTTCCTTTTTTTTCTCACAGACCTCTTAAGCCTGAACAATGCCTTCATACAGGAACTTCTGATAACCCAGCATACAATGGTTTCACCTTGCTGGTCAGGTCATGCACAGCGTCTGTACACTTACTGCATCTCATTTTTTTTTCTCAATCTTATATAGTGGTTCTGCCTCTGTTGCAGTGGTAAGAGTAGTAATATTTCCAGAAGCAGTCAGGCTGCCTCAGTGTGAGTTGTTTCACGGGTGAGCATGTGCTACCTGTAAGCTTATGAAGAACTCAGGCCTCCTGAAGGTGGTGGTGGGGCTTCACTGATGCTTGGGTGGAGTTCACCAGGGTGTGCTGTGCAGGAGCATTGTGGTGTTGTGCAATGCTTTGGTCATGGTATACTGAGTCTTGGTTAGGTTGCAAGTGCAGGGCTGGATCTTGCTGTCCTGAGCTGTGGTTCTTCGAAGGGAGAGTTTGCGCGTTTGTAGGCAGCAGAAGGAACCTTTCTCAAGTAGATTGATATGAAACTTAAAAATAGTTCCTTGTGAGAAGCTGTTCACAGATTTGAATCAGATGCCAAGAGAGCTCTCACTTTCTACTCGTGCTTTCCCCCTCCACTGTTCTGGAAGAACAGTGTTGTCTGAATTAATTTGTGTGAATGGAAGGGCAAGCTGCAGTGCGTGGTAGAGAGCAGTCCAGAGGCATGAGAGCCAGCCACCGCTGGGCCACTCTCGTACCAGAAGTGACCATGAGGGCTGCTGGGCTGCGGCTGATGCTCTGTGGTACCTCCTAGGCAGCTCCCATGGCACCTCTGAGACATCCTGAGCAAAGGAGGGGAGCGTGTACTGCCATCACTGTAAACCCAAGTGGCCTTTGGGTTCATTTCATCGGCTTCTCTCCCAGGCTTGGTGTGCACTGTCCTGCGCATAGCTGGTGCTTTTTTGCGAGGGTCAGGACATGGTGGCTTGTGGCAATTCATACAGAGGCTTGTAGTGGCACTGCGGTGGGCTGTCTGCAAGCGCTCATCAAGTCATTAACCTTCCCATTCAGGCTGGATCAGACGGGTGTGTTTTGAGCCTGTCTTGATTCTTAATTCCCTGGCCAGCAAATTGTTAGTTGTGTTCTTTGGTTTCTAAAGATGTCAGGAAGGAAAAAAAGCACATCATTTGGTCACTCGAAACACTAACTGAGCAGTAAGCTGAGAGACAGGTATTAGGAGATGGTGACGTATTATATAAAAATATGCAGGTAACGCACACCAGGTGTTCACAGAGGCTTTGATTTATAGTGCTCGTAGTTTGGGTGTCTGCACTATGGACTCATGGTTTAAAAAAAAAAAATTACAAGCCCAGCTTTGTGGAGCATGGTGTTGTTTTTTTTAAAACTTGCTTTATGAATGTAGATGTTTCCACATGAAAATTGAAGTTTTGAAGAGCATTTTGAAAGACAGAAAATAGTGTGGTGAAAATTTCAGGGGTATGAATTTTGACTTTGGGAGGTCTAATTTAATAAACATCTTTAAGCTATTGCATGTTTCAAAGCAGTTCAAAGGTGAGTTATCTGTGAACAGGCATAAAATCAGGAGTTGAAAGTATGGTTTTGTCTAAATTGTCTGTTTTCTAAAAGAAATGTTATAATTTGGTAATAGTATTCAAAGTCCCACTGCAATCTAAAAAGTTCACTGTGCTTGGGCGATAAACGTACCATATTAACTTGAAACTGGTGTACCTGAGGCTGTTCCTTATAGTTTTCATGCTAGTTTGTACCTGGTTTATGTTGACTTCACTAGAATTATTTCTGATTGTTACTGGTTTGCAATCAAATCTATTTTTAAAAAGTTTATTTAAACTTGGAAACAACTAAAACCACCCACTAAAGTTAGCATATGGTTATGCTCTTACAGAGGAAGAAGAAAGCAAACAAAGCCATAGAGATATTTTTGTAGACACTCTGACTGCATGTCTCAGCTCAATGTAATGGAAATGCAAATAAAGCAGATGAACAATGTTGAGCCAAGTCACCTTTATGAGAAACCTTTACTTTCCGTCAGTCATTAAGGCACTTACCTGCGTAGCGACAGCATTTAGTGATGAGAAGTAGATTTGCAGCAGCTTTCTGTCTTGTCTGGGTGCTCGTGTGTCTTATGACGCATCATAAGTGCTTTTTGTAACTACTGAACAATCATCTAAAAGCAGGGAAAAATGGATGTAGACTTATTTATAAGAACTATTACTATTGTATTTTTCTTAGAGTGGTACTTCAAGGAGAGTAAGAGAGCTTAAATGGAAAAAACAATGTTTAGATCTCATCCTTTCTTGTGTATGGGTTACAAGAAGCTCTGTGTTTTCACAGCGTAATGTAATTGGCACACATGCTTTGTATACTCTCTGCGATGTCTCCAGAAGGTTTTTGGCACAGCTGTGGGATGGAAACTACTGATGGAGAAGCTTACCTGGTGGTGCCTGTGACTGAGCATCTCCCAAGCTTGCCCCGGTGTCTGGACTGCAGATGTCTTGGGGTCAGACTGGTTACTTGGGTGGTGTGTGACCTCCCTAGGCATATTGAGCTTTCCAGGGAAAGATATACCTTGTTGCTTTAATCTGCCTAACTGATCTTTCTGTAGGACAGAGATCTGTGCAGAGCATACTTGATTTATTTAGCATTATCCATATGTTTCTCCGATGTCCCAGTAGTCTCACTTCATTTATCTGTGACTTCTTGACAGCTGAACCATGACAGATGAGCACTGGAGAATCTTGCTATTGTGGTTTAAAAGGTTGCTGCCCTGAGCTGTCCCTTTGCATCTCTATTGCTTGTTACTGCCTCTACCTGCAGGGTCAGCAGGAGGACAGAGCGCTTTAGATGCTGAACATGAAGTCCAGCATCTGAGCTGAAATCCCCTTGGTGTTGGCTCTGTGTGGAGGTGCTGGGTGATGAATGCAGGTAACTGGAAACAGGCTGGTGTTACCTGACGGCTCTGCTGTAGGAACAGTGATAGTTGGCAAGAGGCAGGAAGGTCTTATTCATTGCAGCTATTTGCAAAGATGTAGGGCAGAGTCCTTGGCAGGAACTCCTTGTCTATGCTTTAAAGCAAACAGTTGATTTTTGAGGTGTGCTGTGAAGGGAGAAGAGATTGACCCTGACCTTATCTCCATTTGGTGGTCCTGATGTTGTCCGGGGGTAACATGGCAAGAAAGACAGTATGTCCATAGGTTTCCTGGTGCATAGTCTAGTTTTGGTGCCATGCTGGAGGGGTTCTCCCTTATTAGTTCTTTGCTAGAAGAGTGGAGGAAGTCCTGGGAGTACTGTGTAGCTCTCATGGAAACTGTGAGAAGTGAGACCCATCCCGGCATAGAAAGCTTCTTGGGGGCTCCTGGAGATATGAGCTGGAGGGGTGACAGTGTTAACTGCCAATCAGTCAGTACAGAGTTTGCTGTCATCAGTACAGAGGTGGATGTTAAGAGTCTGTGAGAAAGCTCACAGGGAGTTGTCTGAAAGGGAAATGCCCTCCAAAGCTATCAGTGTGACACTTGTAGTAGTAGCAGTACTTGCACTTGGAGTTTACATTTTCTTAATTGATTAGGCTTGGGCAATGTCCTCCTGAAAGTGTTGGTCCAGATTGGTCTACCTAACAGACCTTAGACTCCTACTCATAGGGAGAGTGCATATGAGATGAATTTGAGTATTTGCTTTGCCGTGAGTGCTTGGCAAATATAAGCATCTGTATTGCTTTGCCCATGTAAAGCTGTAGGACTGTTGTACAGGCTTGGTCAATGTGGAGACATTCATCAGCTAACATCAGTAACAGTGAAAGTCACTTCTGAGCACTTTTCTCCCTGTCTACCATATTTTCCTGTGGAGAGGAGTATGCCTCTTCCTGCCATCCTCTCCCACCTCTGGCAGATCTCTTGCATTGCCCCACATCTGACTCCTTTGATGGCAGAAGGCATTGGGACTCTTCCTCTGCCCAGTGCATGGCATTGCTGAAGCCAGGCCTGGGAGTGAGAGTCTCCAGGGCGGTCGTCTTGCCCTTGGGGTGGCGCTGGCCTGATGAATATGAGAGCATCAGTGGGGAGGGACCCTGGTGGGTCTTCGGTGCCCCTCTTGTGCTGCAAGGTGAATTCATTTGGACTCTTCTTCTGCCCTCCCATGGGTACCTGTAAGCAGGTGTCTTGGCAGCCCTCCTGGAGTGCCTGAGGGGTGGGCAGCCCCCGCAGGGACAAGCCCGGGGTTTGGCTCATCAGGGCGACGCTGAACGGATCTCCTGTCTGTGGCAGTGCACAGTCACAGGATAACACCAAGTCTAGTCTTGTGTTTGTAGAAACGTCCTCCGTAAGTTGTCTTTTTCTGAAGATGGAGACCACTGTCTGAGCCCCAGGCCTCCTCACCCCGTGTATCTCGCGAGAGCTTGCCCGCTAAGGGGCAGATGCCTTTGCTGTTACCCGATGTTCAGGGGTGCCAGTCTCATGCGTTGTGTCCCTGGGTCAGGTTCCAGGGGCTGGTGGAGGTGTGGGTGTGGGCTCGCATGTTGGGAGGCACGCTTGGTGCAAGGGGCAGGCACAGTACCACTGTCGTTTTCTTTCTTCCTGCAGCTAATGAATTAATTCATTACAGCTTTTCCTTGGGCCTCGGACTTGTGTACATTTTCCCTTGAACATGTTGGAGAGCAGAGCAGTGGCTGCAACTCTGTCCTGAGACTGCGCTTTGGAGGCCAGCCTCTCCTTTCCCCTCCTCACCAGCCAGCCCGGGCAGTGCAGGGCCTCTGCTCCTGTCTGCAGCTCACATTGCCCTGGTCTTCTCCCTCTGGCATGAGCAAACCACCATCCCCAAAGGATAAAGCCAGCAGCATTTACATTATTAATACCAGCCAAGAGTAACCTTGGTTTTCTGGTTGGGAAGATGATGGTGAAGCACTGCCTGCTGCTCACACTGGCCTAAAAAAGCAGGAGAGAAATTCTTTGGGAAGTGACTCTAAGCCCTTCTAAGCCACTGCATGCACTTAAGCAGATACATTTTGAAACCTTTTATGGGCATATCGTAATGTTGCATGGGCCATGCCATGCCACCTCCTGCTCCTGAGGCTTGCTTTCCTTTTTTAAGGGCAAAGCCCTTTAGACTGAGGTTCCATTTCTGCAAAATACTTAAGCCTGATTTTAAGCACTGAAGAATTCCTATGGGCAGCAAAGAACCCATTGCACTGAACTGAACTGTTGCATCAGGTTTTGAGAGAGGAGATGGTCCTCAGCCATTCTCTGAGGGGGGAGAGCTGCCTGGGGTCATCTTCTCTGCCACCTTTAGCTTTCCATTTTGGGAGAGTTTCTTTGCACATACTCAACACATGCACCTGGAGCTTGCAGTCCTGCCGAATCTGCTTGGATCTGCAATCACAAGTGTTGTGCCTGTGACCCAGCGAGAATGTAGTGCCGTGCTCTGCATGCCCCAGGGGTTTCCTGTGCACTGGAAGGAGGGAGATGGGGTGTTGAATCCCAGCTAGCAAAGTGCGGCAGCTCTTGTGTTTACTCTTATGTGGCTGCGAGTCAGAAGTTGGCCAAGGGAGCACGGAGGGTTGTGTATTCTTACAGTAAGCTCTGGTGCCTCAACGGGTGCCATGCTACAAGCCATGGCACTGCCAGATCCATGCGGGGAACAAAGTTCAAGCTTTGCATGTTCCAGCCCTGACCTGTACCAGTAGCTAACACTGGAGTTCAAATAGCTGACTCGAACCTGCAAGACCCCATCCCTGGAGAGAGTTTGAGTCAACGAGGATCCTTGTGAACATGGAGCCACGCTTGGCCATCGTGTCTTGTCATGCTGCTGTGTCAGTGAAGCTACTTAGCTACTTCTCTTGCTCATGATTGCATTAGCCTAGCGAAGCCATCTGAGGGAAAGGTGGTGGAAGATGCCTTCGAGGAGAATGACTCTGAACGAGTATATGGAGTTGATGGATTTCTTCAGCAGAGTAACATTGGTTTGATGTAACCCCTTTGCTGACAACAGCTTTCTGCCACTTGGTTCACCCATCTGAAGGAGGGTGCAGTAACATGCATTTATGTAATTGAGCTGTTTTGGAATCTTTAAAACAAATATAAACAAGATGTGCCAGGCTTTCTGGAGAGCCTATCATCTGACATCTCCCACAGAGCATTTAAAGAAGTGGTTAGATTTCGAAGTGAGGAGCTGAGCTCTTTGAAATTCTGCCCCTATAAATATTGTTATGCTTGTATTAAAATAAATGCTTTGAGGCACTTGGGTGAATGTTGCCCCATACAGGCACAGTTTTACTTACAGCCTATTAATGTTGGTTTATTGCAGTTCATAAAACAGCAGAGAACCAGGCACTGTCCCCCTTTGCCCTACGTAGCCTCTCACACCATGTCTGATGATGACCTTTTGATTAGAGGAAAGGCCAAGGATTTGGAAAGCCAGCTTTCAAAGCCTGGTGATGATGCAGGCTGCTTTAATGTGTTGTAATGTCAGTCTCTGCGCCTAATTGCACTTTCTGACCTCACAGGAGCAGTACAAAGAAAATGCTTTTTAAGACTGAGTGGAGCTGAGCTACTGTAGTAACAAGACTCTGGGTGTTTTAGACAGATGTCCTGACTGAGTAAGCATTTCAAACCCTGGCTCCTTCTAAATGAATAGCTATCAAATGCAGTTAGGTCTTCTGCAAGTTTACCTGTCTGTTATGAAAGCCCCCTCTCCTGTAATGGCAGTGAAAATATTCAGCTTAATCGTAGCTAACGTGTTAAGACAATAAAATCCTTCTGCTGTCCATGCAGCAGAAAGTACATAGCACAAAAGTAACACTGATCTCCGCTCTCAGCAGCCTTGGCGCTTTACTTCTGACTCTGAACATCTGGTTAGCGTTTGGCCTTGGTTTTGGGTTTCAGTGACATTCCTCGGTGTCCATACTGTTAGAGGAGTTGGAGGCTGCTGATGCTGAAGTGATGGATTTTTAACCCCTAACTCTACTTTTTTACCTCCTCTGTCTGAAGCCAGCATGGGGACATGGCTCTGTGCTGTTCTCTGCACGCTTGAGCTCCGAGCTGGAAAGCTGGGAGCTGGAGGTGCCTTTCTGCAATGTTTAGTTTAAAGCTGTGGGGAAGGTGCATGTTCCTGAGGGGGGACGGTTGGCTTGCTGGGACATGAGCATACTGAAACCAAGCAATTCTCCAAGTTTGTAGTGAAATGTTATGGCAGATGGCCTGCTTACCATGCAGGATATTATTAGAACCATGATCAGTGCTAATAAGGTCATTGGCGGTGGGGGAGGAGGGGGTCGTTGTCTGACCTTGTTTGAAAGGTAGCAGCCTGCGCTCTGGGGGAGAAGTATTTCTGTTGCAGCGGTGGAATGTGGCTATTTAAAACAAGCTACTTCGTGTATTAATCTGGCTGCACAATAGAGTGAAAGACCCACTGCCCAGCCCAGGGTGCCTGCTGCAGGGATGCTGGGGATACTGCTGGCCCCCACCCCTTGCTGAGGTAAGTGCACAGAGCACCAAGAAAATGAATTCTGCTTTAATTAACCATCTCAAGAATGGGAACCAGGAGCAGTTTAGCTAGTCCTGCAGAATGGGTATGGTATCACAAGGCATTGCCCAGTCAGATGACTGGTTAGTGGTGCGTATTGAGTGTTATCATGCCTCTGAACATACTCTGCATTAACACAGCACTTGCTTTTAGCTGGTCTCTGCTGCACAGGTATCAAAAAAAAAAAGCCCAAAACAACCCCTACGGGTCCCAGAGTACTGGGATCAGCTGAGTTGCATTAGTGATGCCAACATCTCTGCCCAGTAGTACCCACACCACGTTCTGATGAGGATTTAAGCCATTAGTGCAAACTGTGCTGCTTTAACTCTTATTTGTCTCTTTATTTCTGCTTTGAGCAAGCAGCTCTGGGGTGCTGTGATCAGCTCTGGGTGCTTATTGAGAGGTCACTGCTCTCAAACAGAGGGCAGTTGGGAAAGCATGGAGTATCTAGCTGCAGTGGATGAGATGGCCAGGGGCAGCACTGACACAATGCAGTTGCAGCCAGCCTGCCTGAGAGCGCAGAGCGTCATTAGACGGTGCTTCCCTAAGTCCTATTATCCGCAGGGGTATGGCTGGTGCTGGGAACAGTCACACGGAGATTAGGTCCTTAAAGAGTCCCACCACAACCAAGCAAAGTTTGAAAGCAAAACCTCTGTGTGTAATCCCAGCTGTGCTGGCCAATCCCACTGGCTGGTGTTTCTTCCTCTTGCTGTTGGCTCCTGAAGGATCAGAGCATGAGTAAAGCTCACTTTCTCTCCATTAAGTGCTGCTACATCCCGCGTGGTTGGTTTGTGCAGCATCGTGTTCCATACAGTGCTTGGGCTCTACTTCCTGGGTCCCTTCTATGTGATGCTGCAGATACTGAGCACTGGATGAATTTGCCAGGAGGAGGCAAGAGCCTTGCAGAGCTGGACATTTCAGTCCATGCAGTAGTGTGTGAGTAGCCAGGGCAGCAGAGAGTTGAAAGCCAGACATGTAGATGAGCCTTCAAGGAGGGCTTGGAAGGTCATCCAGATATGACAGCTGTAGGAGGGAAAGGGAAAATGCTTTCCTCCCCATGTGGGAAACTTGTTTCATAAAACAGTGGATTTCCAAGACAGACAGTTGACTTTGGAGGGGATGTTGTTCCTTCCTAAATGCTCTAGGGGAAGGTGTTAAAAGGTGCACCTGGTGCTTTCTGTAGGAGCCCTCCCAAATCTTCCTCCCATGGTGCAAGACTTGCAGCCTTATGCCCTGTTTCTCCTTTCTGCTCTGTTTCCTCCTACCACCCAGGCTTATTTGTCCCTGAGCCCTCCTGCAGTTCCCCTGTCCTCTTGTCCCTGTTAGGTGTGGTGACTGCAGGGACTAAACAAGGCAATCCGGGAAGTCTCTTGCCCTCCACCTCTGCTGTTGCTTCAGCAGTCATTTTTATTTCTCGGTGCATCTGGTACACTTGCAGATGAAGAAGTAATCATGGTTACCTCCCCGCAGACTTTGGCTTCCTGCTGCGTCAGTCACGTTGCCTGTAAAGCCTCTGTGGCGTGCTGCAGGGTGGGAGTTGGAGCAAGGCAAGCAGGCTGAGTGACTCAGTTGTGCGTGGAGCAGGAGAACCATCAGGGTTCATAAAAGCAGGACATGGATGTCTGAAACCTTCTACTGAGCTGTGAGAGACAGACCATGAGGGAAGGAGGTGGGGGTGACTCAGGGGAGGAGTAGAATGGCTCTCCAGGGCACTCTTGCACAGGACAGGGAGTGCGGCAAGGACCCTTGCCACCCATTACTGTCGGCTTTATCAGCATTTGCTGGCTTGCGCAGATTACCCTGCAGCACCAGCACAGCCTCCCTGCCAGCTCCATGTCATGCTTCTGTCACCGGAGCCCACTCAAACTGCTCCTGTGTCACAGTTGGGAGAATTGAGGGGGGGAAAAAAAGTCCCTTGGGGGCTGAGACAAATGGGTAGGATTGCTTTTAGCTAGCGATGCAGAGATGGGAAGGGCAGGCTACCTGCTGCCGGGAGGCAGGAGCTCAGAAAGCATCAAGGACATCCCAGCTGCAGCAGTCCAGCACGGAGCAGTTGGCATGCAGTGTCGGTGTTGCTGAGGCTTCCCATAGCCACCTGGGGCTTTTCCACCAAGTCTAGTGTATTTAGACTGAAAACTCTTCAGGCTGGGACTGTCTCATTCTGTGTTCGGGTAGTAATCGGAGCAGGACCCTGAGCTGTAGCATCGATGAGTATTTGTATTCCCACAGCCAAAAATCTCCTGCTGTGGCCTTGTGCGATAAAGTATGGATTGAATTAAGAGGATTTTTGTTGTTGTTTTGCTTTTCTCTGCGTGGGTTTTTTGAAGAGTCCACGGTAATGTAAAATCTTTAGTAGTCTTTGCTCAGAATAGAGCTCACGTTAGCTGGGACAGAAGCACCACTGAATTTTGTTGTTGATTGTGGTAATTCTCAGAGAATGATTTTAAGCATCCTTTCAGAGCTTAGCCCAGCAAGAGAAAAAGTGCTAGCACTTCCCTTAACATTCCTTCTTTCTTTGTATCAGAGGTACTTGCACGGAAGTTTGCGCAGTGATTTCCATCAGGGCCCTATCAGAAGATCATCTGTCTTGGTTTAAGCAAGCGAGAGCATTTTTTCCAGCTGGAGGTTCGCTGATGTTGGCACTGATCTTACTGCATTCCAGACTCGCTAATGACACTGGAGCTTCTTTGCAGTTACTCCTCTCACATGGCGGAGAGGATGCGGATGTCCTCAGGAAAGGTCACTCTTCCTTGCAGAAAAAAATCTCTCCTAGCCTAATCCAGTATGGGCCCATCTCACCTAAAAGCAAATGAGTGTTTCCATCTCAGCTGACTCATCCTGGCTGTACCCAATCAGGGCAGTGAAAGGTCTTTTTCTTGTTGCCCTTTTAGGAAGGGATTGTGCTGTGTGTGAAGGTATCTCTTGTCAGTGGCAGAAGCAGAATACATGAGGTCAGGTGCCTGCCTGCCTAAGGAAGTCATGCTGTCAATATTGCTTTCTAATAGAAAACAGTCTTTCAAAGCTAATCCATGCATTGCTCCTTGTCTATAAAAGGTTGAGCATCAGACGGTCTGTACCGCACCGGTGACCAGGACAAGGATAAGCAGCTCACAGTAGATGTTTGGAAAGCAGAGCAGTAATACAGAAAGAGCAGAAAAACCCCACAGTAATTTGATCAGTTTGTGTTTGTGACTGAAGTCTGAATAAACAAGCGTGTCCACATGGATATGCTTTAGTTGCTTCTACCTCCCCCAGCTTTTCGCTTGTGCTGTCAAACCTAAATAAGTGAATCTGGCAGTTATTAAAAACGCAAACTCGAATAACATAAGCAAATGAAACAGAAGCCCTGATCCGTTCCATTCCTCTTGGTCTGCTGGGACAGACGGACACACATACATGCACGCACGTGACACATTCCTTTCTTAGCTGTTCTGGCACTTACACCAGTGCCACTCCGAGGAGAACTTAGGTCAGGATTTCTGGCAGGGCAAAAGTTGCATCCTGCAGGAGAAAGTGGATACATCTACCCAGTAAGACTGTTACAGCCTTTTCAGTGTCCTGTCCTACAGCTCTTGCTACAGGAGAGGGAACAGATCTAATCAGAGGCTACGTTGAATTAACCTTTCAGCATCTGAAATCATGGTTTCTACAAAATGTATAATCTGTTAATCCCCATTCCTGGCATTGCGTGGAGAAAACAGATCTCTGTTTCTAGATTTTGGGGTCTTTGGGCTCTACCTCATGTAGTGACTCTGAATTCCATGTCTGTAGGTCAGTGTGGAGTACCGGGTGAGCAGAAAGCCTCCTTGAGCAGGCTGCCTTGCAGCCTTCGTGTTGACTTACGTCCTGGGAAGGGTTTATTAATTGACTGTGCACAGTTAGGAACAAGAGCAGGGATCTACTTTGAGCGAGGTAGGGAGTGTGAAATCTGCTCAGACCCTGGTAAGACTCAGTAACGGGCTGGGGGAATGGTGTTGTAATTAGGACATGTAGAAGTTTTACTTTGGCTGAGGCTGTTTTAATAAGTCCATCATAAATTAACAGACTTTTAGATATTGGCACAGAATTTGGCATCCTGTCCCTCCCTTAAGGCTGGCTGCCTGCTTGGTATTTGTGACTAGTGCATGTGAACCGTGGTTAAGCAGGTCCCACTGCTTGCAGTTTTAGCCCAGAACTGAATCTCCTTTTGCCCATAGAGACGGCGGCGCATTCTTTGGCATTGCAAGCCCATCATGTTTACTTCCATTGAAAAAAGCCTGTCCTGTTGCTGCTGCAGCTTACTATGCTGCTTCGTGGGCTCAAGTCCTAACAAACATTTACACTGCCTTTACCTCCCTTTCACTTGAGATGGTAGCAAAGGCAGGTCACATATCTGCTTTCTAGTGCCAGGCACTTCTTAAAGAACACTTCTGAAGGTGTTTTCTTAAAAGAAAAATCCCCTCTGTGACTTAAATGTGCATACGTTACTGGCTGTAATAAACAACACACTAAAATAATCAGCCTGCAAAAGCTAACCAAGGTGGAATATTTGCCTAGGGCAAGGCAGGCTTTCTTTCTCGTTTTGTTTGATTTTTTTCTTTGTTTTTCTTCATTCCTTTCTCTTCAAGCCTTGCTGCCGCCTAGATGGAGGGCTTTGATTCAATGTTGCTTGGCCTGGATGCCCTCTTTGGAAGCCAGGGCCCATGTGAGATGTGTGGTCTTGGCCTGCTGTGCTTAGCAGGCTGCAAGAGCTCTCTTGAAGGTGCTTTTTGTATCTGCACCTTTAATCCTCTGACCAGTAGCAAGTTCATTATACCATGAGGTATATATCTGAGGCCTGGCATGGACCGTAAAGATTTGCGGTCCTTGGTCAGAGATGAGTGAGAGCATATGGAGTTGGTGGCACATGGTCAGCCGTTCTCCTGGTTATCTGGTAGCTTCTCCGCAAAGCCGGAGCAAAGGGGAGGTGGGGTGCTGTGCACAGACCTGCCCGGGACATCTGGCTGAAACAGGAGCACAAGGCCACAGCTTTGTCTTTGGCGGGCCAAACTGTAGCTAGAGAGGCACTGCTATAGGAGAAAGTGGCTGGAGGGGTGGGCTTTGGTGTGGAGCAGGGAAGAGATGAATGGAATGCAGTGAAGGGAAGCAAGCAATGGGACAGAGAGGAGCCGGGGACATCAGTGGGCAGCCATCAGGGTGAGGGGCAGGGAGAGCTGGCTTTGCTTTCTGCTGTTGAGCAGATCTCAGCCAAGAGCAGAAAGATGTCCTCTGCCTTGCAGCATCAGAGCCCCGGGCTCTGGTGGACATCTGCGTGCAAATCTTGGTTTGCGGTGGCAGCTGAGGGCGTCACACACTGCTGTATCTGCCTGCTCCCCTGCAGTCACCTCCTTCAGTGGCTTAAGCTAATGCACGGAGGGACTTCTTTGTCCTGTTCTGACATCCCTTGGTGTTTCCAGCCGAAGGGTGGAAAGCTGGAGTGGCAGTGCTGTGGTGTGCCCCAGTAGGAGTCATCAGCATGCTTAGCAGAACCCAGCTAGCATCCTTCCCTGCTCAGGGTGCTGCTGTGTTAGCCCCTGGCAGCCCCTTGGTAGCTAAGGCTAAAGCACATCCTGCAGTTATTTTTTCCAGACTAAAGATTCTCCCTTGGAATTGTCGGCCCAGATGGAATCAGTTTTTTTAAAAGTTTTTTCATTATTTTTTGAAAACCAGGAATCTGTTTATGCCCATTAAGCTGTTGCTTTCTGAGCAAAGCAACCACACAAACAAAAATTGGGCTAATCCTCAGTTGGTAAATTGTTATATTCTGCCAAGTTCTGACAATCCCCCCCCCCCCCCCCC
>VZSC01009869.1:22526-35400 GCA_013398225.1 Steatornis caripensis
AAAAACCCCCAACAAACCAAAAAACGAAAGCTCCAGAACCAAAACCTAGCCACCCACAAATCTACTTTTATTTGCAGTTTTGTTTTGCTCTACAAAACGCAGTGAGGGTGAGATTTTCTGAATGTGGCTTTGCCCTCCAAAGGACAGGATGGAGAGTTTGAATCAGACACTTGGTTATCAATCTCTGTGCTTCTGTGTTTGCCTTCTCCCTTGTGTAAACTCAAGGAGCGAGGCCGCTGGAGGTGGTCATGCGTCCGATATTTGTATTCATGAACACAGTGCTTTAACATTTATTCTCCTGGGCTTTAATGTACTTTGTTTGATTCTGTCTACGTGTGGTTTGCCTGCTGCAATTGTAATATTCAACAGACACTGTAGGTAGGGAAGGTCAGAAGCATCAACTTTCCATATGACCTTGACAGATTCAATCAGCCGGTGAAAGTTGTAGAATTGGATTATGGGATTTGCAATGAAAAAGTGGTTTAAGGGACAAGAGAAACTACACTTGGTATTTTCAAAAGCTGGCCTAGTGTATAGCAGTCAGGAGGGCCAGAACTGAGGGAGACGAAAGGTGGAAGACATACCAGAAGTTTTATTTTCTTTGTTTTTCTGTGGGGTTTTGTGGTGGGTTTTTTTTTTAATACAGTACTTGTGCAGTATTGTTCCAGAGACTGGTAAGTTTTTTTGTAATTTTTTACAGAAGAAAAATCAATGACATGCCAGTGTTTCTATCTTCCAGGTAGAATTGATTTCTTTACTTACAAATAGTTCCACACTGAAACATTCACCCACAGGAATATTAACGTTGCAGGATGTCACCTGCTTCACCTCCTACTCTAAATACATGCAGTGATCCCAGGGCTAAACACGCTTCTAAAGACGCTCTCTTTACTGGGCACTAAATGCATTCCTTTGTAATTGTTATCGATCAGTTGCTTGAGCAGGTCTGTGGCCAGGGATGTCTGTAAAAGCTTATTTCACTTCGAGAGAGCCTGTATTTGATACTATATTAAAGAAATCTATTTTATTGTGCTCTTAACATTCCTGAACCTGGGAGAGTAGTGAAATAATCCTTGGAAGACATTCAAAATGATCACTTCAGAACTCTAAATTGATGATACTTGTATTCTATTTTAACCTCATTTCAGATATGTGGTGGTAACAGACTGATATGGTTCACAAAACACAGCCCAATCAAAATGTATTGGTGGATATGAAAGAAAAGAGCTCGATGAAGTCTTTATTCCTCTCTTCTGTGGTAATCTCTCAGATAAACATGTTTTTCTGCTCTGTGGCTCTACAGCTCATAAAAAATACGCTTGGATAGTGCCATACTCTTTTAATATATATTTCTTAGGCTTGGTAAACACTGCCCATTGCTTGGAGCAAGCAAAAACGTTCCACAAACAAAAAACATTAAAATCAATACACGTTTTTCATTGAGCATAACAGAGCATACCATTGGCCTGAATGAAGAGAGCTTGGCAGGAGAACAGAGCTGGAAAGAGTTGTCAAGATGTAAAAATATAATGAAGGAGCTACAGGGCTTTTCCCCAACAGAATAACTGTTCCGAGTTTGTAAGAACCTTCAAGTATAACAAACAGCTTGGAATGAAAATCCTGCATGAAAGCAAGAGGACAGCCACGACCTCTTTGTGCTGTCCTGGGGAAATTCGGCAGAACGTTGCTGTATTCAGCAATGTGAAAAAGTAAAACTTCACTCACAGCAGCTCTCTGCTTCACTAATTGCCAGGTGAATGAGGATTTGGGAGTTTAGGCTGGTGCCTGTGGCTGCTTAGAGTCTACTGGAACACAGTAGTTTCATGTCCCCCTCTGTTTGTAATTAAAATTTTAAAAAATGGTGGGGTGATGGTACTTGTTTAAATACTTGAGCTCCATGCTAACGAGCCATCCTTTCTGTGTGGAGCTGAGTTTGCTTGGTGAGTTCAGTGGTTTGAAGTTCTGGGCAATAGCTGTGAGTAACTGTCAGTGGTTAAGGTGATACCAAAAAGGGAGATGAGGATGTAGAAATGCTGCTGTCTCTGCTTTGTTTTTCTCTCCTGCTCTGGTTTGAGCTGTGTAACAAAAACAAGCTTGACGAATGTTTTGAGGCTGCAGACTTTGTAAGCCTGTCCTAGATAAGCATGTTTGAATCCCAGCAGAGTGCATCTGATCTTGAGAAACCTCCTGTCCAAGCACTTTGCAGTTTTGTACATGCTATTTGAAAGGACCAGTATCTGCAGTAGGATTTGTCCATGCTGTGCATCTGTTTGTTCCTAGTGTCTTGCATCTGATGACTGTCTCTTACCATGGTGTGAGTGAAGCAATGTTATATTCTCCGTATACTTCTTTAATTTTGTATTGGTGACGTTGTTCGCCTGCTAAATTGTTTGTGCCACATGATGGGAAGCATGTCCCCTGTTGGGCCAAGTACTGCTATTCCTTACGTGATGCCTGTTGATGGAGACTTGTCCAGTTGTACGATAGGTAGATGACCAAAGCCCCATCACGTGCTATGGTGGGTGTGTCTCTAGTGGCAAGGGGCAGCTTGCTTTCCGGTCCTGTGATGGAGAGGGCTTCACCATGGTATATTCTCCTGAGCCAGTGGCACACAGAGGCACAGCCTCTTCAGCCCTGGTCTGTGTCTGTGATAGAGGTTGGCTTTCACAGCCAAAGGCTGGAATGACGCAGAAATGGAGGTGTTACACACCTCTAGCAGTGTTTGTTCAGCAGTCCCCTCAGCTGACTGTTGGCAGCTTTTGTCTGGACTCAAGTACCTTTGCAAAAACGATGCTGACATGTTTCTTCTTGCTGTCCTTCCTTCCATCTCCCTGCAAAGCAAAATATCCCAGCAGAGCAGTCACATGGGAGAGATGGGGAAGCTGAAGAGCAGCACCAGTGTCCTAGAGCCAGAGATTTTTGTCTCTGCTTCCTATTCCTTCCGTGTTTTCCTAACTTGCTGGGCATGAAGTGTTAGACCCTACCTGGACTGAAGTGGCTGTGCTTGTCTGATCTGATTTTTTCAAGTTGCAGAGAAATACAGCTTGTTTTTAAGCGGAAACACCTACAGTTACTTGTTTACCTACTGGCTGGCCTTCCAGGGCTCTGCCCCACAGCTGTAGGGAGAAGAGAACCGGGAAGACTGGGACTGTGCAGAACGCACCAGCCTTACTTCAGCGAGGTCAACGCAGCGCATCTGCTTGGTTTGCTCTGAAGGCTTTCTAGCTGCCTTGCACTTTGCACATGCCACTGAGCTTTGCTTTGAGCTCTCGGTTCAAAAGGCCCCAAAACTCTTGTCGTAGATGCTGAATGTCACCTGCTTTCATTTGGAATCATGCACACCATCAAGGTTTACTCATTACAGTCAAAATCAAGTCTAGACTTGCTCAGAAAGGGCTTGACCTGACATTCATTGAAGCCATGAAATTCAGTTGCTGTTTCAGCAACAAGCTGGGGCTGCCTTGAGAGTGCTGGGAGCATTGGTAGCCCTGGGAGCTTGCGATAGATATTCAGGTTGTTCCACTGAAGCTGTATGGAAAGACAGGTCTGACTCTTGTCCTTTGTACCCTGGCAAAAGGCATGTCTCTCTTTACCTGAGCAGCCCTGGGCTGGAGCTGACATGCTACTGCCACAGCTCAGAGCATCGTTCAGAACAGCATAAAATCCTAAGAGGTCTCAAGAAACTGCAGGGCTGCTGAGTTGGGCCAAAACACCTGGGGTGTATTTAGCACTTTTCTTATCTGTCTGCACAGGCTCAGGGAGGTGGCTGTTTGAACCCAGAGGTGGGAAGTTCAAAGAAGTTAGGCAAAGCTCATCCTAGAGACATTGCAGAACTGTAGTTTGTGCTTTTTATGGGCTGTTTGAATCCTGTTATCCCAACAAGAACGATATGAAGTCTGACAAAGACATGTGTAAGGTCTTGCACCTGGGAAAACATAATCTAGGAGTGCAGCACAGGCTGGGATCTACCTGGCTGGAGAGCAGCTCTGTGCAAGGGACCTGGGGGTCCTGGTGGACAACAAGCTCAGTGTGAGTGAACTTTGTGCTGCTGTGGCAAAGCAAGCCAACAGGATGCTGGCCTGCATTAATAAGGGCATCACCAGCAAACATAAAGAAGTCATTCTCCCACTCCACTCAGCGCTTGCCAGGCCACACCTGGAACACTGTGTTCAGTTTTGGTCCCCACTATCCAAAAAAAGATGTGGACAGGCTGGAGAGTGTCCAGAGAAGGGCCACAAAGCTGATCAAAGGACTGGGAAGCCTGACACATGAGGAAAGGCTGAGAGAATTGGGTTTGTTCAGCCTTGAGAAAAGACGGCTTAGGGGAGACCTCATCACCATGTTCTAGTACTTAAAGGGTGGCTACGAAGAAGATGGAGACTCCCTTTTTACAAGGACTCACATGGAAAAGATGAGGAGTAATGGGTACTAGTTACTCCTGGGGAGATTCTGATTGGACAAAAGCGAAATTTTTCACCATGAGATCAATCAGCCATTGGAATAATCTCCCCAGGGAAGTGGTGGATTCCCTAACACTGGACACTTCTAAGATCCAGCAGGACACAGTGCTGGGCCATCTTGTCTAGACTGTGCTGTTGCCAAGAAAGGTTGGGCCAGATGATCCTTGAGGTCCCTTCCAACCTGGTATTCGATTCTATTTCCAGCAAATTACGTATTCATGAACTGTACTCGTTCCTAGCTAGAACATGCATTTCACAGGGTCTTTATCATCCGTACATGGAAGCTACCAGATTAACCTTAACACTAGTGTTTTTATCCACATTCATTGAAATTGAAACTTCTGTCTACATTGCTTCCCTTGCCTTCAAGGCCAGTTGCCATCTGGCAATGCTAGCTAGAACATACGTTTTTCTTTTCTTTGCGGCTATGATCTGTTCACAGCAGGATCCATGCTGTAACAGCAGTCTTTGGGCTCTCTGTAATTCGGTGTTACACCTGCATTTGAAAAATGTTAGTAACTAGCTCTGCTGTATTTTTTTTTAATTGCTGCTTTGCACCAGCTTCTTTGTACCCAATGTTGTGTACAACTGCATGCTTGATGGTAAGTAGGAGTGTGCTGGCCCAGGAGGGGTGCAGAACACTAACTCTTCAGTATCCCTACAGCTGTCCAGAGAGGAGCAGAAAAAGCAGTAGAACTGGAAAGCCTTTGAGATGGGTTATTTCAGAGAGAGAGGGAGGATGGAGTGCTGGCATTACGTTTGGGAGCCCTTGACCTGGCTGGCACAAATTAGTTTCCAAACAAGACAGGGAACAAAGCATAGGAGAAACTTTGTTGTGACAGCCCACAACAGCTCGGAAAACTGACTTAAGTGGCAGTCTGGAAGGATGTGCTTGGCAAGGCTGTTCAGTTTTGTTTTGGTTTGTTCTGAAGACTTGAATGATGGAATAGAGAGACTATGTTTGTTAAATTGGTAGGGTGCCCTGAGCTGGGAGGAACTACAGACACTTTTGAGAACCAGATGTGGAGTTGCAGGTAATCTTGACAGGTTGGAAAGATAGTCCATAAAAAGGGGGTGCAAGTTCAATAAAAGCAGTAGGAAATACTGCATTTAAGCAAATCAGCTGCACCATACAGGGTGCAGCATGGCTGGGTAGGCAGTAGTTCTGAAAAAAGCTTGTTGAGAGTGAATAAAAAAAGTTACACTGTTAGAAGGAAAGAAAATGTCATGCAGGGATGTGTGAGTAGCAGTGTCATCTGCAGGACATGTGAAAAAGATTTCTGTACCTGCACAGCACTGGCAAGGGGTTAGCTGGAGCACAGTGCCCCATGCATGCACGTGTCAGCAGGAGTGCAGGCTGGCTGGGGGTGCAGCCTAATGGAAGGCTTGGAGGTGGTGCTCACAAAGTTTAAAGAGCGTGGTTTGCATAGTCTAGAGCGGAGAGGTTTGAGGCAGGGGGATAGATGTGACTGCAGCCTCTATGTATGGGCCCTTCCCCAAAGAGGAAGGGAATAATTCCTGTTCTGGCCCTCCGGGGTAAGACGAATTTTAGACTTTGGTTGCAGGAGGAACAAAACTGCAGTTGAGAGTCAGGAAGAGCTTTACAGCTGCAGGGGGAGTGATGTGTTGGAGTCCCTTGTCTGGGAGATAACAAACTAACGGGTACAAAGAAAATAAGCAAAGTTGATCTTTGTAGGCCTAGGGGTGATGCGTCACTTCTCTACATCCTCCTAGACCTGCTTTTTGGGATCCTTGTAGGTGGGCTAACAGCCTTCCATGAGAACACATTTGAGGAGTGGTTTGTACATAATTGTACTTTAAAACCTCTCTGTAAAAGTGAGCTGCTCCAACACTGTGAGGAGAAAAGCATTGCTATTAAGCCGAAGTTATCTGATGTGCTGTGCCAGGGTCAATGTTCATGGGAGGTTGCAAGGTTGTACGTCTGACTCAGCTGGCAGCATAACTTTTAACTTTCATTATCCTGTAGAAAGGAATTGCAGATGAGGTATGTACAGAGCTAGGCTTTGAACTGCAGCAAGTGACAGCTTGGCGGCAGGAATACCTGTCTGTGAGAGGTAACACTTGCTAATGATCAGGCTGACTTGTTGGCTCCAGCCTCCTTTGTTTTCCAGTTGAAAACATTCTATTTGATGTTGTTTGCCAAGCAGAAGGTGTTCGTTCCAGCAGTGCAATGGACAGCCATCTATCTCCCTTTCTCCATCCAGCACAGCTCTACCTGTGTGGAAAGATGAGTGTGGTGCAGCATTGGAGATGGCAGGATGAGCCATGCAATGCAGCCAGCCTGCCAGTTGCTCAGCCCTGGAGCAGATTGCTTGGGGACAAACCACGGCAAGCACAAAGCGCTTGAGCTGGGGTGGTGGATGAACAGTCTTCCCAACATCCTCGTGGTTTGCTTGCCTGGAAGCGTAACTTTGTGTGGTGGTTTGAGCCCAGTTGGCAACAAAGAACCATGCTCCCTCACTCCTCCTATACTGGAATGAGGAGAAAATGTAATGAAACCCGGTGGGTCACGACAGGGACAGGGAGGGTCCACTCACCAGTTATGGTCATGGGGAAAAACAGACTCAGCTTGGGGAAAAAATATTCAATTTAATCAGTTATCAATCAAAACAGACTAGGATAAGGGGACACGAAAAGCCAGATCTTAAAACACAAATAAATACTCTTCCCCACCCCATCCCTCCCTCCTTCCCAGGCTCGAGTCCCCTCACTCCCAATGTCTCTCCCTCCCCCCCACACACACTCAAGCAATGGGAGTGCAGTCAGTTCCCCCCACATTGTCCCTGCTGCTCCTTCCCCCTCAGGCGGGGAGGGCTCCTCACAGCTTCCCCTGCTCCAACATGGGATCCCTCCCACGCAGACAGTCCCTCATGAACTCCTCCGATGGGAGTCCTTCCCGTGCAGTGCAGCCCCTCAGGAATGCACTGACCCAGCACAGGCTGCCCACGCAGTCATGGTGTACTTTGGGAGCAGGCACCTCCCCTGGTGTGGGGTTCTCCACGGGCTGCAGGTCCCTCTGCTCCTCTGTGGCCCTCCACACACTGCAGGTCCATCTCTGCTCCACCATGGTCCTTCACGGGCTGCTCCACTGCGGTCCTCCATGGGCTGCAGGGGCACAGCCTGCCCTCTCACCATGGGCTGCAGGGGAATCTCTGGTCCAGCCGCCTCCCCCCACCCCTCCTTCCTCACTGACTCCCGGTATCTGCACAGGTGTTTCTCTCACCTGGCTCTTCTCCTTTGATATCTTATCGCAGAGGCACATCCATTGTCTCTAAATGGCCCGGCCTCAGCCTGAGGCAGGCCGACTTGGAGCTGGGGGAGCTTTGAGCAGCTTCTCACAGGGGCTACCAGCCTGTGCAGCCCCTTGCCCTGCTGCCAAAGCCCCGCCACACAGACCCAGCGCACTTTGAAGCTATGAGTCCCTACAGGGTGGGCAAAGGACTGGAGCTTGGGCATTACTAGATACCAGGTCTGCCTCCCAGTATCTCTTTTTCTTAGAGAGCAGATGGCAGTAGGGGTAGACCTGGAGCAGCATGTGCTGCTTAGGACATGTTCTTAGCTGTGCTGCATGGACACAGGGATGAAGCTGAGAGCTTCTGCCTCCCACTGTTGCATGATAGTTCATGTTTTGGGGGCAGTTCTGCAGCCTGATCTCTGCCTGCCCTCCAGATGTGGGGGCAGACACCATGGTGGCTGAGGTTGTTTTGCATATGTGAAGGCCATGCAAGACTCAGGCAGGAGTGAGAATCTCCAGCAGGAGAAGGCCTGTGTGTGCATGTGCTGTGTGGGATGGAAACCAGAGAGCATTTCGTACTTCAGCGCTGGAGTGACAGGCATTGAGTAAGCAGGGCCAGCATGTCTCTGAATGTGCCTCCCCACTGAGTTCCTCTTGGGGGGTGGAAATCTGCTGCTTCATGCAAGCAAAAGTTATGTAGACAAGCTGTGTTTTGGTGCCTGGTTTTGTGCAAAACATGGAAATCCTTTCCTGCCTGGTCTCTTTTCATTCTTTTTGCTGTCAGTCATTGCACATGTCATCAGTGTCTGTGGAAAAGACAGCACAATCAGAGCACAAGCCTACTGCAGCCTCCAGTGTGTGAAAAGCACCATTAACTTAAAGGTTTTCACGTGAGAACTGCTGGTGATTGACAGGACCTGCAGTGCAGTCATTAAAACCAGAAACACGCATCTGCTCTGGAACCTTGCTGGTGTCCAGGATTAAAGAGACCGTAACAAACTGCATTACTGGTGGAAACGTGAGCAAGCTTTGTGTTTGTGCTGGAAGCCTTGTTTCTGCAGCACAGTTCAGCTTGCTTCAGCAGCCAGCAAGAAGATAATTTGTGCAGCATGCTTGGGGTAGGTTCATCCAGCCTGGTGCAGTACCCAGCATGCTCATATTTGCATCCCTCTGAGCTAGGATGCAGATGACAGGGTGCAGCCCAGTAGACTCCAAACAGCCAGGTGTAATGCAGGTTTTTGTACTGGATTTAAGTGTGCTGCCATCAGTGCTGCACTCAAAACGGCTGGCTTTGTTGCACTGCAAGCTGCTGTCATGTTAGCTAGTGTCAGATGCCAGCCATTTACAGTATGCGCCATCACAGCATGACTTAAGTTGGCAACACAGAGTCAATCACATGCCAGCAGCCTACTGTAAGGGTGGGGGAGTGTGTAGGAAGAAACGGGGAGAAGATACGCTTATAAAATCTTCTAATGATTTATTTTTAATATCCATTTTTTAAGCCTTGGGAAGTGCAGTCCATATGCTTTTCGCTCCTGGCTGTAGTTGGCAAAGAAGCTGACGAATACGGTCTTGCAGACTCCTTCCATTTTGCGAGGAGCCAGAAAACACAGCTATATTTAGCATGTTACTAAGGCCAGCAGCAGAGTCTGTTGCTGGGTGGTGATTCCCTGGCTGCAGGCTTGCCTGCCACCTGGGACAGGGTGGGAATGCGCCTTCCCTGGAGTCAATACTCGTGCTAAATTAACAGCAACAAACTCCTCCGTTTACAATAGAATGGCTGCACTGGTCCCAGCAGGCTGAGCATGCCACTTGCTGACACAGGTCAGTCTCTGAGCCCCATGCCCCTTCCCAACACGCACAGCAACTTGCTCCAGGTGCTAGGATGGTGCTTTTTGGTGCAACACTCAGCTTGGAGAGTGTCTCTGCAGGTCTGTGTGCCGGGCACTGGGACTGGCCTGTAGCATTCAGTGTGCTGGAGCCACAGCTAGTCACTGCAGCAAAACTGTGCCTTTTAGCATAAAGATGTTCATTTGAAACTTAGGGGCCTGATTCCTGTTGTATTTTCTTATATTGTATTCCTAGGCCACCCAGGTATAAAATGGAGTTGTCCTTATTTGTCCCCAGCCCGGTATCCACACAGCAGATTTGCTGCCAGTTCCCTGTTGTTTTTCCTGCTGTGTTGCAGCTGATACTGAGAAGTGAATAATAGCAGTTCCTTTGTCCTTTTGGTGGCTTTCGTAGAGCTGAAATTGGTCTTGAAGAGTGTATGTGTTGCTGAGAAGTAGAGAACTGTGGGCCTTGTGATCAAAGTGTAGGAGAAAGGATCACCCCTACCAGTGTTGAAGTTCAGAGGATACTAGAGGTGCCCGTCGCTTTAGAGCAAGACATCTTGAAATTTGTTTCATAGCTGGATGTCTAAACTGGGAACATTTTGTGTCACACTCAGTCACATCATCAGTTCCTAAAATTCGTTGTCTGAGAGATGAAGAACCTACGGTGGTGTTGTAAGAGGGCAGTCTGACTCAGCTGTGGCTACTGACCTGTCCTGGTGAAACACAATGGTTGTTGATGCTCAGGATCAAAATGATGGCGAGGAAGGAGCTAGACTGACGGTGTGGTTTTGAACCCGAGTGCAGTGGTGATTCATTTAGTCTTCCTGGAGCCCTAGAAGGCCTGACTGACAGCCATGCTGCACTTCACAGCCTTTGCTCTGCAGCAGCATCTGCATGGCTCTCAGTTCCTTGCAAATACATGTCCTCATTGAAATCAGTAGTGCTCTGCGTGGGCACGGGTTTCTGCTCACAACTCTGTCTGCAGGATCAAGGCCTCGTGCTGTGTGGGGTGGGGGGGTTTGTTGGTAATAAGAATGTTCTGTTTGTAGAACTCCCTGTTGGAATTAAACAAACTCTGTTTTGAGGAAAAAATAGAACAAAGTTTCACACCAAGCTAGAGTAGCTGGTATCGATGACATGTAAAACTTCAGTTAGAATAGCAAAGTCCTTTTCAAGTTGAAGAAGGCCTTGTAAGTATTGTTTGAAAAAATAGTAGCTGTGTTTTCATCTTCTCCATTCCTGCAGTGTAGAAACATCTACAGAGATTTATTCCAAATTTGGTAGAAATTAGTGTTTTCCTAATGCAAAGCACTTGTGCCAGATTTCAACCAGGAGGAATTTCTAAGGCTGATGTGTAAGCCCTCGAAGGCTGGAGCTTAGAATAGAGCAGCTGCCTGGGCATTGACAACCCACTGCTCTGCGGCGTGTGCTCCTGGTGTGCAGCAACCCGAGCAGCCCCACAAAGTTGTGGAGGTAGGACACTGCAGATAGGCTCTGAGCCTGAATGCTGGACTCCTGTTGGGTCTCAGGTGATGGGAACGGCTGTGGAGGTACTGGTCCCATGCAGCTGATGCCATGAGAAGGATGACCCAAACCTACCTAGTGCTGATGAGTCTCCTTTTCCTTCCAGATTAATGCAGTTATTTACCTTGTAGTAGTGCTGAGTCTCTGAGCACCAGCCAGCTGCGTTGTACCATTCTACCCTCACTTTACACAGATGTGAGAAAGTGTCTGGCGATGAAGATTCACATCCTCAAAGCCTGTGAGCAGTTAACCCTCTGCTGGGGACCTGGGGCTGTTGGGATTGCTGAGAAGCCAAAACAATAGCATTAAAAAGCCTCTTTCTTTTTGAATTGGGTTGTAGTGAGCCACTGGGCTCTTCTAAGAGCAAGGCAGAAGGTTTCACTCTGCAAAGGCAGGCTGCTGAAGTCTGGGAGTGCTTTTTCCCATCCCAGTGAGTTTAGCCCATCACTTCGTGCATGTAATTATTTGCTTCTAAATAACAACAGGGAGCGAGGAGTTTTAACTCTCTGATGTCCTTGGAGCAAATAAGAGAGGAGCCTGTTTCTCATGATGCTGCACCATACAGCCCCTTTCATGCTGCAGGTGGGCTCTGCAGCCCTTTCTTTCCCCAGTGAAGCCATTACCTCCACTAGGAAAGGGGGCAGAGGAATGCACACATAAAGCTTGCAGATCTTCAGCTGCTCTCCAGTGACCTGCTCCTCTCTCAGCATGCTGAGGAGCCTGGCTGGGGTTCAAAAGCAGCCCCTGCAGTGGGTCACAGTGTCAGCGTTGTGCAATGGTACCCAGACTGTCCAGTAATTCCACCCGCACCTTTAGACAGGCAGAGACAGGTCTTAAAAATCCCCAGGGGAGCATGCTGGGTGCAGGCAGGGGCCCATCCCAGGGGGTTTCCACCAGTCTGTGACCCAGTTATGGCGTTGCAGCTCTGCTGCGTGTGATCCTGCCGACAGGAGCAGGTATGTGGGGTCACTTGATGTGCCCCTTTTTTTAAAGCGAACTCGATTATGTTGAGGAGTCAGTGTCCAGCCCTTGACAAGAGTGCCAGGGACAGGTTTGGTAATGGATGGTCCTGCTCCTTTGTTGGCTGCAGGGACAATTATTAGTTAACTGTCATGCAACAGCTCTGTGGTCCCCGGGCCTGGCCTTGTTTTGTTAGGCTTTGAATAGCTACAGAAGAATTACTTACTCAAAAAAACTTAACTGCAAGTTATTTATAAAACTTATGCATAAAATTGCATAAAATGTTTCTTGTATTCTGTATGCCTCTGTTTCTTGAGGAGGGAATACACAGAGAAAGAGGGGGGAAAACCCTGTTTTTCAAGAATTGTTTCGTCTTAATGACATTTGTAACTAGTTTTCTATGTTCAGTGGACTATTGGCATTTATCTTCCTAAGTCTACTTGCAAACACTATTAAAGCAAGGCACAGTTTATAAATGTTTTTTAAAAGTGATGGTCTCAGTTGATTTGAGGTGACCTGTAACATTGGTGATCCTTTGCTTTTTAGGAGCCGCTGGCTTTCCTAGTGTTATGTTTATTGGGGGGAGGGGGGGAGTAGTGATGCAACATACTGTGGCTGTTAACAAATGAAAGCATGATGGGGAAATTGTTTCGATCTTCCTCCTGTGACTGCCAGCTCTCAGCATCATAGTACTTGCATGTTGAAGATCAGAGGTGCTGCTTTACAGAGCTATCCTCTTAACGTTTTACCCAGCAGCAGCTGGGGAAGTGACGGAGACAGTTTTGTTTCTCACTGTCTGGTTGTCAGGGCCAATTAAGTGGTCTGGTGTTGGGGGGGGG
>VZSC01009869.1:35562-81887 GCA_013398225.1 Steatornis caripensis
GGGGAACAACGCACGCAAGAAAATGGGGATTTTTTTGTTGTTTTGGGAGCTGTGACTTCTGAAAATACTGGTATTTGTGTTAGTTTTGATGGTTTGTTGGTTTGGGTTTTTTTTTACAACAATCATGTTAACATCAGGAAAGCCTAACTTTTGGCTTTAGCTTAATAGTATTCAGTTAGTGTTATGGCAGGAGAAGTCATGTTGCTCTTGTCTTCACCTAAGTATTGTGCTGCTATAGAAAAATCACAAAAGAGGCACAGTAGCTACCGAACTGCCTCCGCCTAGATGATTGTGTTGTTACAGTAACCCAAACAATCCTTAATTAAATTTCTCTGACTGCCCTGAGTGTTACATTCACTGAAATGCTGTTTCATTATGTTTTTTAGGGCCGGTGTACCCGAGAGAACTGCAAATATCTCCACCCTCCCCCGCACTTAAAAACACAACTTGAAATAAATGGACGCAACAACCTGATCCAGCAGAAGACGGCCGCAGCCATGTTTGCTCAGCAAATGCAGTTCATGCTACCAGGCGCGCAGCTACAGCCAATTGTAAGTTACAGCAATGAATCAGGTTCGCGTTGCTGCATGTTTCTTTCCCGTTTGCTCACGGAGGCCCCAAGCCCTCTGCTTCTGCTCAGGCGGTTGGTTGTGCTGTGCAGGTGTGCAGGGCAGCATTTTCCAGAGGGATGCCTGATGCTGCCTCTGCATCTTGTTGCAAGCTGTGGCTCTCCTTTCCTCTGATAACTAAGGAGCTGCGAGATTCAGGACTGCAAGGGGAAGGGTCGCAGCACCAGGAGGATATTTGGCCAGCTAATTCACATACATCCCAGAAGTCCCAAGTGGCTCAATCCCAATGGATCCTATTTTGTGTAGCTGTTTCACAGTGGTGTGAGGATGCTGGAGTTATTCCACACTGTGGCAAGAGGACAGTTGACTCCTTTGGACTAGATGCGTTGTACTGGTGGGCCAAAATTGGGGAAGATGAATCCTACCCAAACCTTAATGCATTTTTATGTCTGGGAGAGAGAACTGTTTCATTGCAGTTGTCCCAGCAGAGAGTGGTGCTAGTGTCACAGCCCTATCATTTGTTTTTCACAGTAATTCTGTTTTATACGAACAGCAGGAAGTATTTGCTTCTCTTCAGGTAGGGAGGGAAGCCTGTAGGAGACAGGTGTTTGCAGAGCAGGCAGTTCAGAGAGGCCTTCACTGCCTGTCGCCGCTGTAGCCTATTGTTTAAAACAGGTTTTCAAGATGGAGAACCCTGTTACGCCAGGGAGAGGATGGCTTGTGTCTGCCGGCTGGTGTATCTGGGATGGGGTGACATTTGTCAGCTGAGTTTGAGTCTGTCGCTATGTATATTTTAAGAAATGTTAGAGGTCTTAAAGCAGCTCTTCAGTGCTGACATAAATAAGCTGCACATTTTTAACTGAGAGCCTAATTAGGAATTCTCCATCTAAAGTCGGGGCTGAATGTCTTTCCTGGGGCAACGTGCACTTGATGTGCAGTTGTTGGGTGAGGTTCCCTGTGCTGTGCCACACGGGAGGTCTGGCTGGATCGCGAGGACAGACTCTTCCAGGCTGAAGATGTGCGAGTCTGTGAACCGAACTGCCCTTGGCCTCTTGGTGTTCCACCTACAGTGCCTGGCTTCTCTGCCTGGATGGGGCTGCAGACTCAGCAGCTGTCACCCCAGCTTTGATGAGCTGGAGTGTCTCTGGTTTATCCTCACAAGAGACCAGTGGAGGCTTCTTTCTTGCTGAATGCTGTTACACTGTTTGGTGTAAGAGCTTGCAATGATGCTGTGTTTCAGGAGGGAAAGCTGGCCAGTGTCCCTCCGTGATGGTGCTCTGCCACCGTACTGGAGTATTTGCCCGGTTTGGCATGTTCCTCCTGTCTTGTGAAGGCTCTTCCATGTTCACCCTGACCCTGGTCATCCTGCGTGCGTGTTAGCAAGTCTATCTTCACCTTGCTGTGTAAGCTAGGGAAGTGCTGCTTACTCTTCCCATTTCGAAGATGGAAAAGTGAGGCAGAAGAGAAAATGGGCCACAGAAAAAGTCTTTAGTTGCTCTGCACCTTAAGCTCTAATCTGCTGTAATCTTTGCACCTCTTTTTATGGAGTTCACTTTTCACAAAAGTACACGCACATGAGAAGAAAATCCTGAATTTCCACAAAATGGTAGCACTGATTTCTTAGCTCTGTACCAAAAGCAAACCTTTCCTGTTTGGGGTTTTACTCTGTGGGGAATTCACAGTGGACACTCTGTGGCTGGCTATTCAAAACATCGTTGGGATTTCCTCTTTGGAAAGTTCCCATCTTCCCATTTTGCAATCTTGCAGGTCCAGTTCACTCCTCCTGCAATTTCACTCCTGCCTTTTAAATTGCCTCTGAGACTGAATCTGTTGGTTTGTCTGGTTAGTACTCTCATTTCAGAGGTAACCTTGTGTGATGAGAAAGGTCCCTGGTTTCTAAATTGTGCTATGAGAGAGACATGGGCAAAGAAGAAAAATAAAAATTTTTTCTGCGATGACTGGTCCCTTCCTGCTTTCCCACACTTTGCTCAGAGTAAATGAGCTCTTGGTCTGACTCCTGCTGCCCGACTTGCTCCGCACCAGTTTCAGGACAAACGAGATTACTCTTTCACCTGCCTTTTGATTTCCCGAAGATGCTGCCAGTGGAAACAGGCTTTGAGAATTTTTTTTTTGCCTCTAAAAGACAAGGGTGGGGCCTCCTTCTGGCTACACATGAAATTCTTCAAAGCAGAAAGTATTATATCAGATGCAGAAGCGGAACAAATCCCATGTGATCGGAAAGCTGATCAACGGGCTGCCTGCTTAATTGGGCTGCTTGCGAGAGTCAAGATTTGGAACAGCATGCTTAATAGCTCCGAACAATAGCTGAATGCTTAGACATTTTAAAGTGCATTTTCACCAGAAAAGCTAGAATGTAAAACAAAACCCCAAACCCCCAAAAAACCAAATCCAACCCCAAAACCAAACCAACACCAAACAAAAAGCCAGCACTTGACATACGAGCTTTTTCACCAAACTTCCTGAAATGGCATTGAGTGTGTCTGTCTATGAGCTTGCATCTAAACATTCACTGCCAGATATTTTTGCACCACCGCTGACATCCAGCAAGAGCTAATCTTCCCGTTGAACCAAGAGCCAGGACCCTGATGATGGCTGTCTAACGCAGGTGCTGCTTGGTGAAGAACTGTGTCCCAGGTGGGCTGCGTGCTGCTCACAGAAGCCTACTAGGTGTGAATTAACAGGTGCTAGTGTAAGCTTGTTTCTCTGAAGTTTCTGGTTGCTCTCTAGTGTTAGTGCTAACCATTGGTGCAAAGCTGAGAATCATGTGAATGTTTGGTGCCTGCGATGCAGTTTTAAACAGACTGCTTCGTACAGCACTTTAAAACAAGTCAGGCAAGGACATGGAACAGACTATTTGCTCAGCATGGTGTATTTGTCTGGGAGAGACCTTGGAGAGACCATGTAGGTGCCAAGTAGGAAGACTCTAGTAAAGTTTTGACTTTTGAAAGTCCAAATTCACCTTGACTGCTGGCTTTGGTTGAGCTGTACAGGAAGCTTTCTGGGCTGGTTTTGTGCCTCTGTCTCTGTTAGACTGTGTAAAAGTCAGGTTGACGGTGGATAGAGCTGGTCGCAGGCATGGATATGGAGAGCCATTTTGGTCAATGCTGTGTCTGGTTTCTCAGATACAGTCACTTTGAGCCGTGTGCGTGCCAAAGTAAAACCACCCAAAAAGTGCTGCACCCTGGGCCTCATCCCTTTCAATTCTGCTTTGTCCCTTTGCAGCAGGGCGAGACAGACTTTTGGAGCTGGCCATGGAGGTGCTTCAGCACTGACTCAGAGTTGACTGGGTGGAGCAGGGCAGTGGCTTGCATGGCACTGCCCTGTTAGCTGTGTCTGAAGAGGCAGTTGGATAGAGCACAGCAGAGCCTGCACACCTGCCTCCGCTCCTGCCCTGCTGCTGCCTCTGCTGCTGCTCTGGAAAGTTATTTCCCTTCTCTGAGCTCTGTTTGTCTTCAATCTCTTCATCTTTTCTTCCTGTCAAGCTCTTTGTAGCCAGGGCTGTCTTGACAGCTCTGAGCCACCCATGCCCCTGAAGACAACCCAGACTTTAACCCAGCCCTGCACCCCATCCTGGGGCAGCGAGACCCTGCTGCCACCCCTCGGTGCTGATGGAGGGGTTAAAGCACAGGGTGACCAACTCACTTGGATAGTGATGCTTGGAACAAGTGCTGGAGCAGATTTCCACAGGTGTTTTGGGCATGCATTTGTTCCGTGCAGCAAAAACCTGATCTGTATCTCAGCCTCTAGTCAAAGGCACACTAGGAATGAGTAAACAGATGTACCCTGGCCCACCTGGAAGCTGGTGTCTGCCTAGAGACAGTGCTGTGGGGTGTTAACATCTGATTTTTACACTACAGCAGCCCACAGATGAGGTACCCTTTGAGCTAGGAGTGTGTNAGGAATGAGTAAACAGACGTACCCTGGCCCACCTGGAAGCTGGTGTCTGCCTAGAGACAGTGCTGTGGGGTGTTAACATCTGATTTTTACACTACAGCAGCCCACAGATGAGGTACCCTTTGAGCTAGGAGTGTGTCTTTGTGGTCTGATTGGGGAAACGAGCATCTGTGGTGGTAGGTACCTGGATGCTTTGGCTGTTTGGATTCACTTCAGCATGCTCAGCCTTCTTGTTAGAGGGGTGGTTTCACAGCCAGCCTCATGCAGTTGCATTGGAAGGGAACACAGGTCTTTGCTTTTTCTGAACAGCATCAATTATGTTTTCAATATCAGGGTCTTCAGCATTGTCAGTATGAGATCTTTATCTTTCACATTTCTATCACCAGACTGTAATAAAAGCTGCTGCTGTTTCTTGGGCGCTTTCCGTGTATAGCTGCTTAGCAGTGACCTGTCTTCCCTCCTTCGTGCCATCAACACTTCTGTATTAATACTGGGTCTCTCATTTTCAGGCTTTCCCTTTTTAGGGTCTGAGGTAGCTCAGAATTAACACTTCCCAGCTGAGACAGTGCTTGAGTTTGACAAAACACCAGCCGCTCCTCTGCCTTGCTCTTCACACCCACTCTGTGTTTCTTCTCTAGCTTTAGCACAATCTCTGCTAGGCAAATTGAATGCAACTTCTAGTTTGTTAACAAAATCAGCTGTTCCAGGTTCTGTCACCCCAGTGGTGACAAATGCCCCTCCAAAGGGATGGTCAGTCCCTTCTCTCTGCTCACATCTTCAACCCAACAGCTTCTGTGCTTGAGGTCTGTGAGGAGCTCTGAGCTGTCGGGGTCCTCGGCAGCCCTCCCCCCAGGATGTGTTCTCACAATGGCCATTTCAGCTGCTTTTTTTTATTTATTCTCTGAAGCATTTTAATACTCAGTAAACCAGTCTTGTGAGCTGTTACTGGTCTGAACCCCTCTGCTGCTGCACTGTAACCTGTTTTCCTCCGCTCAAGAGTTACTGGTAGTGTCTGCATGTGCTATGGTTAATAAAAGGTAGTTTGCAAGGAAACCTGCCCCTGTATTTCCTGAATTTGCAAGAGCTCTAAGGGGTGCAGCAGGGGTAAGTGATACTTTCAGTCTGGCTGTTTTGCTCTAGAGCACACCAGCAACTAAGTTGAGACTTTTTTTTTTTTTTGTAATGCACAGTCATAATATTGATCTGTCAGGTCTCCTGGCTGGGTGCAATCACAACAGGTGGATGAGAGGCATGTTGAGGAGAGCAGTGCTGTTTGGAGTAAATATTACAGTTGGGTTCTGGCTGCAAGGAATAAACTCACTCGAATTCCCTCAGGACAGGCCTGGCACGAGGGACCTGCACAGACGTAAAGGGAGATTTGGCTGGCAGCATCTTTATTACTGGTACTGGTGCATGAGCCAGACTGGATTTCCCCATCCAAGACAGGCAGTCAGGGCTGGCAGTGAGCTCAGCCCATCTTTTCCCCTCATCAGCCACAATAAATACAGAGCTCCCTCATGCCAGCTTATAAAGGAGCAGCTTTCAGTGCGTTTAGCACCCTTCAGACTTAAAAACCCCAGGGCTTCTAGGTTTAATGTGTTGAGCGAGGTCTGCTCGTTCTCTGGCTGTGCATCCACTGAAAATGCCTGCGTAGCTGCTGCGGGCAGGGTGTGGAGCAAAGCTGTTGCTTTCAGTCAGCAGCACCGGGCACGCGGTTCAGGTGGACATTAAAAACGGTTGTGAAACCGTTTGTGAACATGGCAGCAGATGCCTGGGCACGGAAATGGGTGAACAACCAGCAGAAGTGATAAAAACTCATCCCACTCCTTTGTGCACCCCTCTGCATGTCTCCAGGATCATGAGTAGATCCTCAGTTGCTCTTCATGGACATCCTCCACTCTCTTCAGCTCGGGTTCAGATCCCTTAGCCCTTGCCAGTCATTCCCAGTGAGGAGAGGGGCTGTTCTTGAGGGAACAGCCGTGGAGATGGGAACTGTGTTTCAGAGAGCAGGACCTGCCTCCCAGTTTGTAGTAGCTTTGGTGGAGGGGCTGGTATGTCATCTCTTTGCGAATGTTTTGCACCCCTTCCCACCAGTTTCTGGTGAATTCACTCAGTGTGAGGCATTGCAAGCCCCTAGCCTTCCTCCCTGGCTGCACAAATGTCCTGGTATCCTCTGCTTGACCAGTGGGAGCAACATCTTCTGTCTGTCTCAGAAACTGGCTAGGTCCTCAGGCTAACTCCTGGTTGTGTTTGAGCCCAGGCAGGGGAAGCCTGCCTTAAAGGATCTCCTGAAATTTTGGAGCAATCTCTGTGCCGCACCTGCTCTGTCGGGATACCCAGGACTCCTGCTTCATTGGATGCTGGAAAGACATAGGGTACATTTGCCCACACATCTGTGCAAGCCACACGTGCTGCAAGGTTTGGGCTACTATGGGTACGCAGAACAAGTGCTGGCAATGTGTGTTTGGCCCCAGCATAAACCTGTGCAGACTGGACAGGCTGGAGAAACTCCTTAAAATAGCATTTACCGTTGGAATGGTGGCAGCAGTTCAGCAGATGCCACTGTAATTACTGGTGCTTGCACAAAAGAAAACAGTCTAATGGATGCTGCCTTCTCCCTAAAGTGTTCAGGGAGTCACAGCATTTGAAGATCCTTAAAGAGCTTTTCTAGCAGCAAAAGGTGTAAAATATCTGGTAGCCACAGAGAATTGAAAGAGAGAAGAAAATTATTTAATAAAGGGCTGGGGACTGGAGGATCTCTGGGTTTAATGGTTAAAGTCTCCCACCAGCTGAAGCAGATCTTGACTTGGACTTGAAAGAAGGAAAATTGGGAGGGATTTCCGGAGAGTATTATTTGCTTCTGCTAGACTTAAAGCACCCAACACTGCTGATTCAGGAGGCCGTGTCTTCTTGTTGTGGAGGAGAAAGTGGGATGTATGCTGGTGGTGACCTGTCATCCTCCTTCAGATCAGCTCAGGAGCTGCTTGCTGTCACTCTGACCTTAGGAAGGGGGCATCATTAAGCTAAATATATGTTAGGACAGCTTGGCTGGTGCTACTGTGGACTAGCTTCTTCCAGATCACAACAAGCAAAGTATTCCCGAGCTTACAAAAGTACGGAGATGAAGATGCTTTCGAGAAACACACCGTCCATGCATGATTTCATTTAGAAACCCACAGGACTAGAGGTACAAAAACAAGGAGAGGATGATGTGTGCGGCCAAAGAGATAACCTAGGCCATTTTGTAAGCCCACTTGCATTTACTGGCTAGTAGAGGCTATAGCTACCGAGGGTGGCATCACATATGCCTGCAAATGTGAGCAGCTTTAACGGTAACCCAGAGTTCACAGTGGAGCAGGTGACAGAGGGTAAATAAAAATAGTTGCAAGTCACAGGCTCCTTGCCTTGGGGCTTCTCGAGCCCCTGCTAAGACAGCAGGAATGCTGCCATGCAGGCAGCGGGGATTTTTCCTCAGCTGGAATTGGTTTAATTCCCAAACACGCTTTGAATCTGGTGCTTTAAAGTCTCGCAGACTCGCTGGCTATAGGGTCTATTCACAGACTTTAAGCTGAGTGCCTGCTTAGTGTGATCCTGCCTGCCTGGTAGAACGGCAGCTCCTTTCCCAGACCAGCGCTGCTGGAGCAGTTCAGGCCAGGGAGCTGCTCTGGCCATGGGTGCTGAAGCTGTGCCACGCTGGCAGGGCCTGTCGAATGCGAATTAGGGATCAGAAGCAGGCGAGATCTTTACGGGTCGTTGTTGTTCCTCCTCATGAGGTTGTTGCCCCTCACAGCGTAGGAGCTGCTGGCCTGCCTGTGCTGTCTCATGGTTCTTCCAAGCCCACAACTGACCTGCTCTTATGAAAGCCATGAGGTCTGGCACATAACACTAGTGAGTTTGGTGTCCTCTTGCTGCCATTCACATGGAGCATAGTCTTGGGATACTCCTGCAAAATTGCTTTTGCCTGCAGGCTGTTGACAGCCTGAAGCAAACTCCAGATGTGCAGAATGCTAGACCTCCAAGCGTACTGTAGCAGAGATGCCTCAACTGACTATAAATGATCCTGTTTGTCTACCTGAGGCACGCTAGCCATGATAACATAGAGCTCAGTGCTGGCTGATAGTGAATTCAGCCATGTGGTTAACGGAGTTTATGTGCTTCCAGGTCCTGATGCTGCAGCTTACCTTGAGGTCTCTGTACAGCATTGCAGTATAGACATACAGAAGCTGAGACATTTATTTGGGAACGAGGAGTCTGTTTAATTTGGGCCTGCCCTAATTGCTGGCATGAAATCCTTAATTGTGTCATTAAACTATAAAGATCATCAATATGCTTTGATCTGGCAAATAAAGATGGCTTGTGTTCAGGATGAGTCACATCTGTGAGTCAGGAGAAATGAATGGATCGCAAGAAAATGGCAATAAATGAATAGATTGGAGAGCACAGCATTTTGATGTTGCTAATCAAATTGTCTAAAAGGATTGAAGTGCTGCAAGGCTTTGATGGGTAGTCCAAGACAGAGCTTTTTAACTAATATTCTGTTTTTCCTCTTTCTATACACAGACAACATTTCCTGTGACTCCATCGCTTGCAACAAGCCCCACGATGGCTTTTAGTCCCTACCTGAGTCATGTTTCTCCTGGGATGGGCTTGGTTCCTGCAGAGCTTTTACCAAATACTCCTGTCCTGGTTTCCGGAAATCCTACTGTTACAGTACCAGGAGGCTCTGCTGGGCAGAAACTGATGCGTACGGATAAACTGGAGGTATTTGGATGTCTGATACGATACTGCTGGCAGGAATGAACAGGGCATGTGGGCCCAGCTGTTGCTCTCTGCTAGAATGACCTGATGTGGTACAGCACAGAGTTTAACTTGCAGCTTTCCTAACACAGGGCTGCTGCTCTCTGCTTGAGCAGATCTCCATGCAGGGCCTGATCCCAAATCCTTGGAAGGCACTGGAAATTTGGGAGCACTCACTCTTCTGATTTCAGTGGGCGTTAGGGCAGGACTGGGATTGTTGTTTTCTGTGTGTGATCTGCAACACTTAAAAAATGCAAGTGGATGGTCTGCCATTGCCCTGAGTTGAGTGGGAGATGTTGTGGAAGTAAGACACTTCCCTTGTCTTGGAAGGGGTTTATTGAGCTTTTACAGAAAGCTTTAAGCATTACTCTGTTGGGAGTGCTGGGTATGGGGCATTGGAAAGGCTTCTCCTCCCCTCCCATTTGGCCGGGCATGCTGAGACTTAGCGTTGAAGGAGTTGCAAATGTCTTTCAAACCCTGAGCAGGGGCTCTGCTGGAGATAAGGGCTGAGGACCTGAATGCAGAGGCCTCTGCAGGTGTAAACTGTAACACAGAAGGTAGTGGAGAAGGGTGTAATTTCAAAACATGTTGGTTTTGTGTTATGCACTTTATATTGTCTCGCTGATTGCTTCCATTCTCACATGACGTCTGACCTTTCCCCACACTCAGTCTGATAGTGCACTGGTACGTGATCTACACCACCAGCTATAGCCCTCAACAATTTCTCTTAGTTCTTCAGACAACGAAACCTTGCAGATCCGTTTTGTGAAACTTTTTTTTTCTCTGCCTTTGATGCTTCAGTGCTCATAACTTACGAGGATCTGCAAGATCTTCATAAAGCTAGCAATTTTGGTAACACCTTACGAACACATTGCAGTATAATCAAATGCACTGTCACGTAACCCCAGTGTCAGAGTTTTATTGTGGAGGGCAGTGAGACTACTTATGTGAAAGAGGCTCTTAATATTTCAGAAAAGGTACTTTTTACAAACAACAGCAGCACGCAACATTTAGAATTAAATGTTCTGCCCAAGAGCATGCTCTGTAACAAATACGTAATCCAGCTGAGACACAAATGGCAGAGTTATTAACATTTAAGTTTTAGAGAGGAGAAATCCTGACCACCAAAAGTTTTGGCAAAATGACATTGACTTCCTGGGGTCACTTCCCATTCAGCACAAATTCTGTACTGCACCTGCATTTGGTAATTGGCCTTGGTAACATGGGTTTTTTCATACCCTGACCCAGTTGTGAGTAGCATCAGTTGCTCCTGTGACTGTTGATTTATCTGCTACCCAAGATGAGCATGGATTTAGAATACACACATCATGTAATGTGGCAAAACTGAACTGATATTCCATGTTGAAAATACTGAATGAAGAGTAACTTGATGTTGTGCTCAACAATGTGACTTTCTTTTAAGGTTTGTCGAGAGTTTCAGCGTGGAAATTGCACACGTGGTGAAAATGATTGCCGCTATGCTCACCCTATAGATATTGCAATGATAGACACAAATGAAAATACTGTTACAGTTTGCATGGATTACATCAAAGGTCGATGCTCTAGGGAGAAATGCAAGTACTTTCATCCCCCTGCACACCTGCAAGCCAAAATCAAGGCAGCTCAACACCAGGTGAACCAGACAGCTGCAGCTGCAATGGTAAGTAGAGCTCTTATCAAGCTGTATTTCCATTCCTAAGAGATCTCATTTGTGTTATATGTGTCATTTGTGGAAAAGTAGACTGCTTTTTAAATGGCTGACTAGAGAGCTGAGAGCGCGTGCAATATGAATCCACCTTCTTCATCCTTTCTGTGCGCTCACCATAGCATGAAGCCCTGAGTGGCGCAGTACATCTTGCTAGTTAGGGACACGGTGGCGAACTCTGTGATTTTCTGACATGACATCATGAGGTGACATGAATGCAAGTACAGCAGCACCTTAACCAACACCTTCCCTGGCTAAGTCGTAGGTGTCACTTTAGCTTCCTCAGTACACAACAAAAGCAAGGACTGCCCATCCCATAATACATCCTTTGCAAGGAGATCCTGGCCTGTTGAAGTCAGTGGGAAAATTTCCACTGACTTTAAAGCAGACAAGGTATCAGTTGTTCAAGCTTAGGAAACTTGTGCCTGGTACCTTTGTCAAGGGCTAGTGAGATGACAAGACTCAAATCAAGGATGACTTCTTGACCTGTTTGATACTTTGGACCTGGTAGAGATGGTCCCACTTTGCATTTTAATTTGAACTGTGACTTCTAAGACCTACAATTCTAAAAACGAGTTAAGGAAGATTTACTAGACCAAATTCTTAGGTGGAGTAAATGTTTGCCATCCTGTTGAATTCTGTTTAATGGCACCTACTTATTCCAGAAATGGGAGAGCTGGGATGTTCAGCCTGGGGAGGGAAGAAGAGACTCAGGGAGATCTTACCCCATCTTTCCTGATGGGGGAAGTAAAGAAGATGGAGGCAGACTTTTCTCTGTGGTGCCCAGTGAAAGGACAAGAGGCAAGGGGCACAAAATGAAATACAGGAAATTCCATTTTAACATACAGAAAACTTCTTTACCATGACGGTGATCAAACCCTGCAACAGGTTGCTCCATCCTTGGAGATACTCAGAACATTCCTGGACACGGTGCCAAGCAAGCTGCTGTAGCTGACCCTGCTTTGAGCAGGATGTTGGACTAGATGGTCTCCAGAGGTCGCTTCCAACCTCATCCATTCTGTGATTTTTTTTTTTTTTATAACTAATATTAAAAAGGTTCTTGCCTCTCTTTTGATTTACAAGTAAGGCTACTACAATTTTTATAAATATCTTTTTTTTAAAGACAGTGAAAGAGGTTGCTTTTCATTCATGGTGAAACGTAATGCAAAACTGGGAAGATTCTAGAAATTAAACAACTGCCCTCCTTGTAGCATCCTTGTTGCCTGGAATGTAATGTGAGGAACTAGTTTATACTGCAGTATTTATTTGTCCTGCAGAATTTACTTATTATATTTCTTACTATTTTTATTATTGTTGAAACAACAGCCCGGGTCTGTTGAAAAAGAACCTTCTGAAATGAAAGTCTTCTGGTTTTTACAATTGGATCTTTACTTTTTCACTAATTATCTAGGACACTGCTACTTAACCAAAGCCAGTGCATGTTTTATTCATGCTGCTGGCTTCTCCTAAAAATGTAATTAACCTTATTTGTATGCTGTTAACTAGAATCCTTAAAATATTTATTGATGGCTTGTTGCATCACCCCTACTACCAAAACAGCTTACATTATTCATTGACTTTTCAAGGTTTGATGCATTTACTGTACCTGTTGAGGAATAAGACTTCAATAAAAGGAAGAATGGTGCTCAGTTTTCTTGGATCAAAAAACATATTCCAGACAAATGGGCGTGCCTTCTAAAATAGATTTGGAATTAATTCCATTCTAAATTCAGAGGATATCTCTGAGGGACCCAGTCCTACGGTTACTTGACGTGCACGAGAAGTAGCTTTACTCACTCCTGCTTGGCTGAAGTCAGTGCAGCACAGTCGGATGAACTGGGTCAGGCTCAGTCCCCGGTTCAGGATGGCGCTTAAGCATGTGCTTGAACCTCCGTTCTTTACCAGTGGTCCTTCCCTTGCCACAAGTGCTCCTGCTGACCTCTGCATGGCGTGTAGCTGCAGAATTAGGGCCGAAGCCCAGCGCAAGTCCACCTGCAGGTGCTAATCCCCAAGCATTCCTGACCTGCTGTGCCAGCCGCTGTGAAGGTGCTCTAAAGCACGTGTCCTGTGATGACATTTCTTTACTTTTAAAACTTACTGAGGCAAAACAGCAGACTAGCTGCTAGGCCAGGTGATTACTCAGCCACCCCATGTTGTGCATGCCTCATCTTTTTAATATATTGTATAATGCATTCATTTTAAATTTTTTATTTCTCTTCGCCTCCCCGAAATGTTGCTCTCTCCTGACACACCTCTGCTTGCTGTTTTTGTTGCTGTGCTTGACCCCCCTCCCCGGCCCATTGCCATCATGTGCTCGCTGCCTGCTAATTAAGACTCAGCCAGCTGTCAGATCACTGAAGCGACCGCTCAAGGCAACCTTTGACCTGGTACTTGGACCTTTCACCTTCTCGCTTTGCATGTAACCATCTTAGTCTGCATGAAAGCCTTCTGCACTTGGTCTGTTGTATTAGCGCCCAGGGAGACTGCCCATCCCAGCCAGAAATGTTGCAGTGTGCGTTCAGACATGCCAATCCTGGGCCACACACACCACCATTAACCATCTGAGCTTTGCCTCCTGAAGCCTGGATGTGTTTTGGAGGCAGTGAATAATCTTGAGGGGAGGCAGCTCTGGGTTTTGCAGCGTTTTTCCAAACAGCCTCAGCTTTGGAGTCTCAAGATGCGATGTTTCAGTGAGAATTTAACTCGTTAGGTCTGCAGTGTGCAGGATATGCCAGAGGACTGCGTGGTGCAGGACAGATGCAGCAACTTTGCGTGGTGTGCTCAACAGCACAGCCTTGCCTGGCAACGTCCTGCTGGTACTGCCCTGCAGAAAGGTGTTCTGTGCAATGGGCACAACTCAAATTTAGGAGGGAGAGAGCTAAACAGCACCCACCGCCAGAGATCTGTGATGGGAACTGAACAGGTGCAGTGCAGGACTTTGGTCCCGTACTTGGTGAGCTGGGGAGATGGCTGCTGCTGCCGCTGGCTCTGGCTCTGGTTCTGGTTCCTCCCCCCATACCCCGGGGGGACAGTGTCAGCAAAGGGACCTTGCTCTAGGTGCCTCTTGTGCCAGTCTCAGGCACAGGATCTGCTTCCCAGGCTTCTGTCTGCAAGATGTCTTCATATAAGTTACCCGTGATTATTTTCTGAGTCTCAGATATGTTTTACCTGTTTCCCTGACACTCATAGCGAGGCAAAAGCCATCCTCCCTGTCTGCTGTCAGTCCTGGTTCCATAGAAGAAAACTCATTCCCGTTCATCCCAAATAACGAGGGATCCAACGCATCCTAAAAAAACCCAGCTCCTGTCACTCAGCTATAGAGGGGAAAGAGAAGAGTGGACACAGGAACCCTGAAACCTTCAAGCTAGTGTTGCTCCTCGTTCCCAGAGCTAAGAAGCAGAGGCTAATCTGTTCCCCTTCCCTTCTGAAGACTTGGTTTTGTGCTTTTTTAAGTAGTTGAGAGGCTTCCTGTTCAGAGTTTAGGCAGCAGCAGTAGGAAACCTTGCTGGGGAGCAGCTTCCAGCAACAGTCATGGAATTACACTGTAAATGACGTGTAACAGCCTCTTGCTTCCCGCTGCTCACAGCTGGCACAGGCGCAGCCCCAAAGCCAGCGCAGGCAGTGACCTGCACGGTGCCTCGCAGCCCTCTCCAAGACGCTCCTCTCCGAGGAGAGGCAATCTGGCAGAGAATGGGAAAGCCCTTTAACTCCCCTACTCTCCTGACCTCCTCCACTGAACAAAACTCCACCAGATACGTTACTTTTAATAGTCTTCCTGCTCTGAAACCTTTGAAGGTTTACAACTGCGTTGTTGGAATACGTCACCTCCTCTGAACCCTTTGGGAAGGCAGCTCCAGAGAAGGATTCACAGTGGTGATAAGAGCATGTATAATCTTCAGAGGAAACTGCTCTGATTGCTTCTGCTGCTTGCTATGGAATGGGCGCTACCTCTGCCCTCTCTCAGATCATTTTGTATTTGTTGTGCTTTGGACTGAAGCAGCAAGCCAGATGCAGACCCACCCCCTCTTTGCAAAGTGGTGAAAGTGTGATCTGCTCCCAGGAGATAGCGATCCGAGGGGAACTTTGAGCTGCAATTAAATTGTTTGTTGCAAAGATTTAATCCAGTTCTTGTCTTGCAAAAAATAACGAGAGGGCTGTTAACCAGCACGTGGGAAGTTTTGACTTTGGCATGCAGTGTGTTTTTATGTGTCAGTCATGCTGAAAGATTGCTTTCCGTGCCATGCATAGAAGTGGCAAAAACCTCTTTATTCAGATGCTCATGTTCCAGCAGGAATGTGGCTTTTCAGCCCCAAAATAGGAGGCTGTCTGGCATTTTTGTAGAGGGAATTGTTCATTGGGATCAGTGCAGGCTATCACATGGATACTAAACTGAATTAACCCTTTCACCAGTGCAGATGGTCTGATCATGTTGCATACCCACGTGTGCACACAAACACACAGGCAAAAAATGAAGTCGTAAAAAGTTACTGTCAAAGGCTACTGCTACATCTGTGGTGGTCAGAGCTTGTCCTAAGGGAAATTACAAACCCCAGGATGAGGTAAACTCGCCAAGTAAGTTCTTTGCTACAAGGGTTTAGTCTAGCTCCTGTCCTGCAGTGGGAAGGCACTTGCTACAGAATTCAGTACCGTCAAAATGTGGTGAGGAGTCTCTCGTTGCGTTTTGTAGGTGCTGCAGGAAACGTTTGGGCGATTCCTTTGGAACCAGGAAATGGTGCAAGACAGAACTATCTCCCCATGAGCTGTTACAATTCCTGCAGGTCCTGAGACCATTACAGAAATGCTGGCCCATTTCAAATGAGACACACGTGTTTGCTCCAGTGTCCCTACCAGATCCCTGTGCAGGAGCTATATTGGCCCAACTTCATCACATGCAATTTTAGATACCTCTCTGGGCTTTCGAGGATAGACCTTTCAGTGAGTGTGCTCCTGACTTGGGGCGCTTACCTCAACAAAAGGGCTGAAGCAATGGTGAAGCCAGATCCTTCTGTCCCCCTGGGCCCTCTTGCACCTTGATACCTGAAATTAGACAGACTGGCAACAGGAGGAGAGCGTCTTCAGGACCTGCTCTTGTATGGGTGCTCCCCCAGCTACTGAGATGGGAGAGGGGACCCAGAAGGCTGTGTCAAACCAGAAGCAGACTGAGACAGGCTCCTGGCCCCTGTGGCCGCAGAGCCCACGTGGCAGAGCTGACCTTCACGTTGCACAGCAGCTGCTGCAATGTGCATGTTTCCTTAGAAGACCCTGGAAATGTTGCGTTTATTTGGGTTTCTCCACTCAGCTGCTGTTCGGGAAGCAGTAGTGGGACTGCCGGAGCTCCTTTCTCTCCCTCATTCCCAAGGGGCTGTAGCAGGGTAGGAGGAAGGGCGGTGTTAGAATGGCAAGGGGGTAGACCGTTGTCCTTTGACATCTCTATGGCCCATTGGTGTTTCTGCGCTCCCTCTGACTGCAATGCTGGGCTCACGGATTGTCCTGTAAAGAGCCAGGATATCACCGCAGGGTCTCAAAGCCTTCAGCTGTTCTGGTTTTGGCACTGCCATTAGGGGATAATGGGCATTTTGGGGTGGTGACAGCCTTTGGCCAAGAAGCAAGGAGTCAAAAGTCTGTTATGTGCCTGGCACAGTTGCTTTGCTATAATTAGTAATTTTTTTTCTGAGACAGATTTTGGAAGCGTCTGAAAAAGAATGTTTTGCAATCATGCACAGTAAGGAGCATGAATTTAAGCAGCAAGTCCTTCAGTCACTGTAAATCTGTGAAACACCTCTGATGTAAGTGGAGCTACTCCAGTCTCTACAAGCTGCAAATCTGTCTCATGTCTGGAGGCATATTCACATAGCCATCATTAAATAGGCAAGATATAGATACAGTCAGATTTAACATAGATATCAATGGGGGCTTCCCTAGAAATGGAAACTCTTAGGTGTTTGCCTAGAAGACCTCATCCTAAAACACAGATCTTAAGCAAAAGATTTTGGTGTCTGTGTCTGAGAATGTTGTCCCGTGTTTGACTGCTGTCTTTTGGTACTAGCTAGAAGAAATCTGGAAAGATTAAGTCCTAATACTAGCACTGGATGCCTGCTGGCATTAGCAGAGGATGTGTGCATGTCTGAGGGCAGTTTTGCAAATGCAATTTCTTCTTCTAATTTTCTTTTTTTAATATTAAAACCACCCAAAAGCCACCATGTGAATAACGATAGGATAGAGTGATATTTTGCCTGGAAGTATCTTGCTTAACATTTCTCAGATGAGCAGTCTCCTATATCAAATTAAATTTAAACCTGTTTCTAGATGGTGACAAACTGTTGCAAGCTTTCACTTACATTCTGTTTCGTGTTGATCCTCATAATGCTTTAAAATCTCTTTACTTGTGTCCTTTATTCTGAATAGTGTGTGTTTGTAACCTTAACCCTTTGTTAGCTAAACCTCCTCCATTGCCTACCCTTCACTGTCACCTATTAAAAAAAAAAATAGGAGTGACAATCCTGTTTTTCAGCCATTGCTTTGCTACATGATCTAGACTAACAACTAGGCAGAAATTACCTGATTCTGCGTGACTTTCACGTGCGTAAATCTCATTGACGTCAATGGGAGCATTACGTGCAAAAGGACTGCAGGGCATAATTAAAAAGGACCCTTTTCTATCTCAATGTGGAGAAAAAAATGTGGTTTCTACTTGGGTACAATGAAAAGCTGTAAATCATTAGAAACATTCCTGTCTCCTGAGAACCTGACATACTACTTTGCTGTTGAGACATGCTTGGGTGAATGATGAGTAACTTGCTGAGAAAAGTTCCTGAATTGGGTTAATGCATTTTACCAAGTCTGATCATGAAACGGGTTTGATCGACTGGAAGAAGCCTGGTGGTGTGATAGAACAAAAAGAGAGGATTTGCTTGATAGCAAGGCTTACCCGAATCTTGTTCAAACACCACGTTTGTCAATGGCTTTTTCCACTGTTAACAATGAGCGAGCAGAATTCAACTGTTGGAGGCCAGCTTCCTGCAACTGGGAGCAAGTCCAAATCTGCTGGTGGTGATCTGTGCCATTGATGTGAGCAGTGAAGAATGAGGCCTGTTCTTGACCACGTTGCTCAGCCTCTCTACTAACAAGTGGAAATGCATTTTACTATGAATGTAATGTTATGCATGTAATTGCAACAGCTTCTGCTTTACCACCTGGACACATAGGTTAGCTACATAAAAGTGTGCACGCTTCCACGCATGCGCACATACGTGTAGGCAGGTGTTGAAACAGGCAGAGGCAAGCGTCCTCTTTTGTCCGTGGCAGTTGTTGCTTATGCTGATCTTCCTGTTTTTGAAGTCATCCACTATATTTCTCTTACCTGTTTTTTTTTTTTTAAATGCTTGTTGCCTGCAACTGCCCTTTGTAGTATCCTGTCCAGATCACCTCTCCCCTTCCTTCTCCTCATGCCTTTTTTTTCCTATGTGCCCAAGTCAGTCCTGCCAAAAAGCTCCCTTAGCATCCCTCCTCCTTCTGGACTCTGCCCCTTCTTCTGGTGCATTTACTAACTTATCTAGTGAAGTTGTGGTTTCACCTACTACTTCTACTGTGATTTATCTTCTCTTTCCTGTCTCGCTAAGTTGGTAGAGTTGCAGGTGATTTACAGCCAAGACCTCCTATTATTTATTGCATGCTCGATCTACATCTGGGCCCCTTTTTTCACTCCACTTGTCTTTAATGACTCCCTTATCCACAGGCCCTGCCGCCTGGTGCACTTCAACCTTTACCAAAGAGGCCAGCACTTGAAAAAAACAATGGTGCCACCACAGTCTTTAACCCAAGCGTTTTCCACTACCAACAGGCTCTAGCCAACATGCAGTTGCAACAGCCTACATTCATCCCTACAGGTAAGTGTCTCCCTGCTTTCCGCAGCATCGTAATTGTCTGTTCTATGACCTGGGCGTTGAGCTAATGAGCAGATTTGTAAGAGTCCTTAGCAAAAGAGTATCAGTGTGTAGTTTTGTGTTAAAAGTGGATGAAAAGTTAATGTTTGTTGTTTGACCTTTTTTTTTTCCTTCACCTACTACAATTCAGAGCTTTTCACATGTAAAGGTCCCATCTTAGCCTTTTTTGTTTGGGGTTTTTAGAGTGTTCAGACTAAGAAAAATGTCTGCATGTTTCTTGAATTCATACTTTCTGTTTCTCCTCCTGATGGTTCAACTGGTTAATCCCAAATTAATTCTTTGACTCTTGCGTAGCACTCTTACAGACTCATGTTAAAATGTCTTGTGGATCTCTGTGCCTGCTCACATGAAGCTGCAGGTACTTTCTGAGCTTCTGTCTCAGTGACCTACATATTCCAGCAGCCATGATGTTTATAGAGGGAACAGTTTGTCTTTAGTAACCACAAATTACATAATCCTCTTTAAAGGCATATATTTCCCTCTTGCTTGTCTTTTGACCAATATGATAGCCTACGCTTTTTCAAAGCAATTTAACTCCTAGCTTTTATTGTGCCTTTAAGGTCTCAGAGTAAAATTGAAAGATGCAGTTCAGTAATTCTTATAGGTCTCAAAATATTGATGTGGCAGATGCGACTGCTGACTAGCCAATTCACCTCTATTCACTGCAGCCAAATGAAAAGCAAAACCTGCTTAGAGTACTAAGTATTGTAAGTGGCTGAATTAGGAACATTCCAGAGTTGATAGCTCGTTTTTTAGTATCATTATTATCATTGCAGAGCGTCATAAGAAAATGAATGCCCAATGTTTTTAATGTTTCATGCTGTATTCACTTGTCAGATGATATTTTAAAAATCTACAAAGTGTTTCTCTGGGCTGGTCCATTGAGGTGAACACACAGTGGACCTGCACCTTGGCCTTTCCATTCCTTGGGGTCAGGGAAAAGCTTTAGAGACAGTCCTGTACTGAGACCAAACAGTGTCGCAGGTGTGAGCGCAGGTCCAGAGAGCTGAGACCTAAACCATGTGCTCGTGTGGCTTTCCTGTTCTGAGAGTACCTGGGGACGCTCAGAACTCAGCAGCTGCCTAGACGTTTTTCCAGGGAAGTGGAGTCTTGTACGGAGAGACGGAGGGAGAGACTGGGGTAGGAGCCTCCTGCCTTGTGCTCTGCAAAGTGCTCTTGGAGGGGATGTGCTGAGCTGACCTTACCGCACTCTGTTAGGTGTCAAGCGAAGTAACTTCTTCAGGAAACACTGACACCTTTGAGAATGCCAAGTCCGCCAGCTGGCTACACTCTCCTCTTCCTTGAGGTCGCAGTTGCCAAAGTTGACATAAGGACACGCATTTCTGATGTGAGCACCATAAATTAGCTTTTACCCAGCACTCCCACTGTGCTGCTGCGCCCTGTCTCATGGCAATGAAATTATGTGCAGGGCTGATGCATAACAGGTCTATTTGCTGGCACCTGCTCTCATCTGAGGACATTAGTGCTGGGCAGAGCAGCAAATTTCCAGTCAGAGGACAGATCTCTGATGAATTTATGTTACGCATCCCCCTTTTCCCTTATGCATCAGACTGCAGATCTGGTCCTGGCCTTTGCAGTGCTCTGGAAAGCGAAGCAGAGAAGTGGCACGTAGCAGCTCACACCGTGGAGAGGGGAGGCAAGCTGTTGCTTTTCGTAGTTTCTCCTGTTCAGTTATTGAGAGATCAGCATCATGGGTTGCCATGAGGGGGGGAAGTCAAGGTTGAAAATGGCATCATCACTACAATTGTTTCAAGTCCAGAAGAAAACTGCCTCTTTCAGCTTAAACTAGAGACTTTGAATCCCAGCCCCTGCTTGCAGGAGTAAATTGCTTTTGGAAAGTCAGTATTAACATGAGTGTGACGTTCCTCTAAGGGCAATTTGTTTTCTGCTGACATGATCAGAAAGAAATCAACGTAGCCGATACCAAAAAAACACCCAAACAACCTGATTTCTAGGATAGATCATATAATTTAATACCAGGGTAGGAGAAGAAATACATTCTCTACTACCCAAGAATTCAAGAATTAATTTGGTTTGCTATGATCTCTTAAAACTGAGTTTAAACTATTTATGTACCAATATGCAGAATCTGCATGTGCTTAAATACTGAATGCTGCAAAGAGAATACCTGCTTTTTAGTTAAAGTGATTTCTAACACTGAAGCTTCACTAATGAAATATCCCTTTTGTTCATCTTTCCACGCTTCAATGCATGGTGTGCAGGGTCAGTTCTGTGCATGACACCCACTGCAAGCGTTGGTAGGTTTTTCTACACAAACTTCTCAACTTTTCCTAATCTGAAAGAGACAGCAAGTTAGTATGCATCAGTGAGAACCTGGGTGGCTGAGTGGTGTGACTGTCTTATCGCTGTCTTCTTTGAGGCTTCAATGGTTGTATCCCTTTTAATTTCTGTGCAGTGCAGTGTTTTGTGTGACTAATAAGAGAATCCAAGGTGATGTGTTCCCACCCCTGTTTAGTTCCGCTGCAGAGACAAAAATTTACCACTTAAATGTCTTTACAACCCGTTTAAGTCATTCAACAAAAAGAAACAACAATGGGAGGATCCTGTAGGTTTGGGTTTTTTTGTATCAGGCGTCAGGTGGATGAGAGTTTGGATTTTCGTTTTTCCTTCTGAGGACATTTTAGGATACTGGTTTAATAAAGGCACTGAGGAGGGGCACATCTGGGGGCAGCCCTTCTACCAGAGCAGGGTGCTGCATGTACAGCGAGAGAAGCAGGGCTTAAACTGTGGACTGGCTGAAGATGCATCTCTTTAGTGGAGTGTCAGCTGTGCAGGTACGAGGAACTGTAGGGAGATACTACTGCTGGTATATCTGGGATATAGTAAGGCGACAGGGCTGAGTACATGCTTGCTGCTGCTGCAGGGATCCAGTACGTTCAGGCTCGGAGTCTGGGTCTTACTGGGAACCTGTGCAGGTCTTTGGGCACAACAGGGTGGGTGAAAGCTGAGCTTTCATCCTCCAGCCAGGGTTATGCAAGACTACCAGCATCCAGGTGTGTGCCTGCTTCAGCCAGAGGGAGAGGCAGAAGCAGGAGCCCTGGGGAGGGTGCAAGGCTTTCGAGGAGCAGGTCCGAGAGCTTTGGCAGGAATGGCTAAGCACTGTGCTCTCAAACCTCCCCATCCCTGCAGTGCAGGGAGGACACACTGCTTGCATGACGGGGAGCTGAGCCCTTCAAACACACCTCTGCCTGTAGGAAACCCCAGCCCGCATGCTCCAACATCCCGTGGCTGGAGCGTGCCCAGCCCACAGGCACGCGTGCTCTCCACAGGGGCTGACTGTCTGCTGGAGTGGAGGGGCAGGCAAGTCTGCTTCCCCGCTGTGTATTTGCAGGGACGGCCGGGCGTTCCTGTGGGCTCCCTGGCCCTGCAAACCCCCTCTGGGTTTTGGGGTTGCCCGTGTACACCACAGAGCATCCCCTCCAGCACCGTGCTCTGTGGGACGCGCAGCTTCAGGACGCTGCCAGGCTCTCTGCTGCAGTGTTGTCCTTTCGGATGCTCTTTCTGCAAATTGTAGCTGTTCAGATGCATTCATGTATTTTTTTCCCTCTTGGCTCCCTCCCCTCTCTACCCCCCCACCCCGCAAGAGGGGAGTTTTGCCAAATACAGTAGAATTAGGGTGGAAAGGAAGCATGCTGAATTTGTACAGAGAGAGCTCGGGCTGCCAGCCGCTCGTTTGCCGTGCCTCCAGCTCTGTCCCGTGCCAAAACATCATCCCCACTAGAAAGGCAAGAAAACCCGGTGAAAGGGCTGCGGCAGCCGCTGCAAAGTGCATCATGTACCTCTGGTTGCTGGCGGGGACGGGGTGGGGAGGGAAGGGGACAAGCTTTCCCAGGAGGGCGGGAGGGTGCGCTTGCCAAAATGTCCCCACCCAAAGGAACGTGCACTGGCTGTGTCTAACTCCCCACGGGTGCGAGCTGATGTGGGCTTTTGCTAGCACACCCGCCCTCTCCCCTCTTTGGAAATTTGGCCCTCGGAGTCTAATACATCATTGTTCTGCTTATAAATGTACTAAGTGTTGAGAATGTTTTGGTTTTTTCCTTAATTATAATTGTAATTGGCTTTTCCCCTTCTCTCTTGTTTATTTTTTTTCCCAATGCTGTCTTGCTTTGCACTGTGATTGCATGCTGCGCCCCGATGTGTCCTTCATGACGATGTCACATGGCTTGTTGCTGTGATTCCTGCCACGCCCCCAAATCCACCACATGTTGCCATGGTTACATTTAAAAAAAAAAACAAAAAAACCAAAAAAAACCAAACGCTCCACCCTCCCGTATGTCGCTTCCATGGTTCCCTTCCGAAAGTGCCCATGATGCACGGTGCTACGCCCACCACTGTGTCTGCAGCAACAACTCCTGCCACCAGCGTCCCCTTCGCTGCAACAGCTACCGCCAATCAGGTTTGGCCCTTTCAATGGCTTTCTTTCACGTGTTCAGATCTCGAGGACTGGGCGAGGGCCGAATCCTGCGCAGGGCCGACCCGCTCGGCTCAACGCAGACTCGGGCACGCAAAGGCAGCGTGTGTGTGCGCGCGTGTGTGCGCGCGTGCGCGTGTGTATGTGTGTGTCTGGGGATCGGTGAGGGGGCACCAGCTGGTCGGGCGGCGAGCCTGGCCGGAGTGTAGGGATGGGCGATTGGCAGGGGTGCAGGCGCTTCTCCAAAAACAACACCCTCCCTGGGTCCTGAAAAACCAGGCTGTAAAACTCCCGACTGTGCTGTCGTGCAAGACCTGCAGCACTTCTGCTTTCAGTCTCAAGCAGAAATATCACCCTGGGCATCCTTCCCCGTGGTATTTTGGCATGTCCTATCCTGGCTGGAAAGTGGAAGTGAAAACATAAAGCAGCCTCCCCCCACCACAAGATTGGACTCTAAAAACATCTTTGAAAAAAACAACCAAAGCAAAAAAGATTAAGGGTGAGGCTATGAAGTCTGAAGCTTATTTACACCAGTAATGTCACCCATCCCTACAGAAGTGACTCTGGATGTGCAGTACGTGCTGTTGTAGCACTGCCATAAGTATACAGGATTTCATGCATGTCTGCTGAGCCATAATTCTCTCCAGAACTTTCCTCTGAAGATACTGAGTTGTGATGGCTGCTTCCGCACCAGTCCTGAACTGTATATGCACAACCTGTCCTGGTGATGCTTCCTGATAATTTGATGTGCCACAACTTTCCCTAGTTAGACCAGAGACATATCAAACACTTTTTTTTTATTTTTCTCCCCGATACTAATTTTAGCATTTTTATTTGTCATGCTCTCAGGTTTGGAGCTATTGCAAAGAAGACAGGGCGTCACTTTGTTCTGTAGGAGGCTGTTAGCCATGCCGAATGTCAGTAGTATCTCAGGGGGCATCCTCTGGTCTTTTGCTAGTGCGAGGTCACGAGGCTTTCAGTAGAAGTTTTTCCTGCGTAAGTCCTAGGCAGTGTTTTACTGCTCGCAGTAGGGATTGCTAGTCTTTTTCTGTGCATTGTTGTTATTTTCAGGTAGAGCAGGTCTTCTTACTCATACTTGTATTGGTCATGAGGAGAAAGCAGAAATTCCTGTGCAGCATTGCTCTGTGGCTGTATGAGTCCTGTTTCAGCCAGGTAGTTTCAGGGCATTTCCGTCTTACTTGTAGTCTATGGAGTTAAAATCCCAGTACAAACACCACGTACTCCACGAGGCATCAGTAGTGATGCAGCTATGTTGTACTTAATGTGTGGCAAAATAAAGACATCTTGGGAAAGGATCCTGTTTTGTAAGACACTGATGTACTTACTAACCTGATGCTGAAGACAGAATGAGCAGCTCGATCTCAAGACAATGTTTTAATGTGTTGTGTTCTTTTTTTTTTTTTGCTGTAGATATCCCAGTTATCAGTAGATGAACTGAGTAGCAGCATGTTTGTTTCACAGATGTAGAAGTTCCCAATAGAACAGTAAGTTCCTTTTCAGTATTTCTCTTTACAGTGGATTGCTTTTTACAAGGGCACTGTATCCCCCAAGAGAGGGACTGGCTTGGGCAGAGGGACCGAGCCTGCGGGACCCCAGTGGCTTCGCACTCTGCCAACTCAACAGAAATTCAGCAGCTGCAGCACAGAAACGGACCAGCCTTATGGTTTATGACAAGCAATGTTTCCTTGTGTCTAAAATACGCGTTTTATGGTGTTCGTACCCTTCCTTCTTGCATCCTGACTGCTGTGTTTACAGGTTACCCCTGCTCTGCACGGCTCCCAGCTGCCTGCAGATGCCTCAGGGATTTGCACTATTGATGGCAAAGACTGCTCTGGTAATGAGTCAGCTGAAAAAGTGTAACTTCTCTTTTGCTGTTAGTGGCACATTTCCTTTCCTGGGTAAGCAGGACTGGGTCATCATCAGCTGCAGTGCATCTGCAAGGCTGGCTTGGTCTGAGCAGCAACCTGCTGTTCCGCTGTAGTGGGGGCCTGGCTCATGATGGGTTTCTTCAGAGGTCCTTGTATGTGTTTAAGACCAGGATGAATGCCACAAGCAACATATCCTTCACCCTACCTGAAGATCCTGGGCTTCCCTAGGCTGTTGGATTACACTGAGTGGGAATGATTGAGGCCTTTGTCCTTTTCTTTGACATACAGAGTATTACTTCACAGCCATAGCATCAGTGTCATTTTTCCATTGCTTTTCTTTGTGAGCGTTAGCTGATGTTCATGAGAGAAAATCCCTTGAGGTTTTCAGTTCATCACTATGGTTTTTTACCCCAAGAGAGTAAAGAGCAGTTCAGCCAACTCAACAAAAGGTCACCAGATTTTCCCAATGCGGGCCATTTAGCATACACAGATATGCAAACCATTTCTTCCTGAGGTCATGTATTACAGGCAAGTACTTATGCTGGAAATAAATTTGGCAAGCAATTCTCTAATGATATCTTTAGGAGTCAACAGAAGTTACTCATATTGGTGGTGGCCCTTATTGCTGCTGACCTAAATAAACTACTGTATGTATAAATGCCCCACTAACTGTGGCCATGGACCCCTGTTAGTCTAGGGGTGAACACTGAGCTATCCTGATTAGTGAAAATGTTCAGCGTTACACAGCGTACTACTCTCCTGAACAACAGACAGACGTGACACCTGACATGTTAACCCATTTCCATAACATGCAAAACAGCCTGTTCCACCTGGTAAGGAGATCATTTGCATTGGAAGAGCTTCATTCTTGAACACTTTGAGATTGTTTTCAGCATTTATTTCAGAAAACTTGCAGGAAACAGAAGCCTGCAGGGGTCAGGGAATCCTTTGGCCCTCTCCTTAGTCACTCTCTACCTGCCATCCTGTCAAAAAATAAGACTGTTATTCACCCACCTCCCTCTTTCACTAATTGTCTTGTCAGTGTGTGTGAAGCACACTGGAAATGGAAAGCCCTAAGTGCAGATTAAAGAGGATGCCAAGTGTGTTATTAGCAATTTCATCCTGCGTCAGAAAACTAAGGGAATAAAATATTTTCTCTCTGCAACATACTAATGGCAGCCTCTTGGGCAACGCAGTGAGGATGCAAATGTATCTTACTAGAATGACTTTATTAGAATATAGATGCATCTCTCTCTAACTTCTCTCTCTTTCTTTGTTGTTGTTTTTTCTTTCCCCTGCAGCAGTCCATGTTGAAATTCTGAACAGTAAAATTACGGAGCACCAGGACTTCTTGGTGGGAAGCTGCGCATGGCCTTTCTGTATATAGCCCCTCTTCCCTTTATCATTCTCTACCACCTCTACAGTAAGCCTGTTGCAGCCTACATGTTAACCAAAAACTGATCAATGGGAATGTCAAAAAAAAAAAAAAAGCACTATAGAAACAATTAACAAACAGCGCTCTGTTATATGAGATATACAAGTAGAAAATTATAATAGACTTTTATAACACATTACTTTAACACACTTAATCATTTTATGACTACCATCCTGATAAGTGCATCTGCACAGTGGACTGTTGGTTTACTGTATACTATCGATGGATAAATGTTTGTCTTGTTTTTAAAGTGNTCTGTTATATGAGATATACAAGTAGAAAATTATAATAGACTTTTATAACACATTACTTTAACACACTTAATCATTTTATGACTACCATCCTGATAAGTGCATCTGCACAGCGGACTGTTGGTTTACTGTATACTATCGATGGATAAATGTTTGTCTTGTTTTTAAAGTGTTATCTTACTGTTTTGTTTACATCATAGTCTATTGATTTGTTTTAAAGTGTACATCATTATCAAGTATACTCAATACCATTTTTTCATTATTGTTATGTCTTAAGTTTTCATATACCGTAGGTTTTATGGGGTTTTGTTTGTTTTTTACTAAAAATGTTATTGTGGGAAACAGGAATTATGTGCTTGAAAAATACGACACAGGAATGTTCTGCCCTTTGCTGGATTTTGCTGTTAATGTCAGCTAAAGTTGCTTGTGTTAAATGCTCCTTTTAGAATTTAAAATTTGCCTTCAGATAGTCTCCAAATTTTTAGTAAAAGTGATATGAAAGGACAGCTGCCATTTTAGTCCAGTTCAGGGTATTTCTTTAAATACAATTAGCTGATTCTGGAAACTTTTTGAAAAACCCCACAAAAGCCCAGGCTCAGTAAGGGGACAGGAACAATTTGCTCAGACAGTGGTAAGTGTCAAGGGATTTCTGCAGTTCTGTTGTCCATTGAAGTGCATTCTCAGCTGCAAACGGCGCACAATCTCTCTTGCTGTTCTCATGGTGCAGTCAAAACAAACAAAAAAAGGTGATTAAGTGAGATGGCTTCAGCTGGGCAGAGACGCATTGCGTTGGGGAGGAGCAAATGCCAGCCGTTAGCTGGAGTGGGCCGGTAGCCATGACTTAGCCCAAGCTTGGTAATACCATGCCCAGGGGCTGGTCTCCACTAAGCACGCTGAAACGTTTCAGCCTGAAATCTTACATGGCTCTTCTTGAAATTTTGTCAGTGTGCACCGATTATTTAATCACCATTTTCCGTAAGTGGGTGATTTTTTTTCCCCGTAATCTCTGGCTCTTCAAAGCAAACATAGCAGTAACAAAGCAGGAAAAAGCTCAGCATAAGCTTTCTACCACGGATAAACATTCATCTTAATGGCACTCCTGTAGGTCAGTGCTTTATTTTGGCACCTTCTACTTGATCAAGAGCAATGTTTGCCGCACAACAAGGGCTAGTTCTCAATACCTCCTTTTCATACACGTGAATAAAACAATTTCCGGCCTGTGCACCCTGGACAGCCCAGCCTGTCGTTACACTGCATTGCTGAACAATCTGGCTGCAGAATGCATTTTAGTTGAGGATACGGCCAAATTCATCCCTGTCATAGCTCTACAGAATCATTGGCGTTATGGAAGAGATGGATTTCCTGCTGTAAATCCACAAATTCCATACAAGGAGAAAGAGAATTGTTATTGAAACCAAGCAAGAGGCCAGCTCCCAGTGTCTGGAGGGCTGGCCACCCTGAGCTCACAGTGGTCCTGTAGGGTGCCAAATTGTGACAACCAAATTTTCTTCTTTTCCAAGCTCCTTGGCCTTGGTTAGAGGCATTGCTTGTCCTCTCTACTCCAGTGTAACCGCAGATAGTTTGCTAGATATGTGTCTCCACGGACCACAAGTGATGGAGGGGCATCTAGGGCACAACCGGTGAGGCCCAGAGCAGGCTCTGACCCATCTGCCTGTGGAGACTCACTCATAGCAAGAACCTTTGAAGAGCTCCATTCAAAAAGGCCTTGAGCCAGAAGGAATCTCTCCATTCATTTGAGCAGGCATTGAACCAAAGCCTGAGAGAGGGGAAAAAACATCCCCCCGCTGAAGACCCTCCTTTATGAACCCGCTGTATTGACAGTCGCTTGTGTCCATAGATGTTCTCCAGCCATCTGCGTTCACAAGCAGCAGCGTTGCCTGAAATCGGTGACTCTCATTTATACTGGCGACCGCATACCTGTTCTTTTCACCACTGAGTTTCTGTTTCCCAAAACCATAACATTGTTAGTGGAAAAAGTGGATTTGAGTACTTCCTGTCTGAAATTATTTGTGTATCAAAAATGGGTTTTGCACAACCTGTGCCAGTGCCTCAACAAAGAACAGAGCTGATCTTCTTAAGCCAGAAAGGATGCATTCAAGCTTGTATGGCTTTATGAGTTCAAGGAGGTTGGAATTTTTTCAGTGCTAAATGGATTTTTGTATATCTTGACACTTTGATGTAACCTCCTATTTTATTTATCGACTTAAACATCTGGCATAGATGTGCATAGAATGTAAACCTAGAATACAGCTGTTTTCATGTCACATTTAAAGCACTGAAAAAAAAAATTTAATGATTATTTTTTATTAAAGAGGTCCAATGAGGGATGTTCAGGGTAGTTGTATTAGGTGCCACAACAGTTTTTATATTGCTGGCAAATTTAGAGTTAATTTGTAAATGAGTTTAAGGAAAGAAAAGCTTGAAGCACTAAACTTCACCAAATTCAAAACAATCTCGGCAAAAATGCCATTTTGAGGTAGCACTATTTAAACTAGTTGTGCAATGACTTGCTCTAATTTTCTTTGTTCAAGAAAGAAAAGAAAAAAAAAACAGTCGCCAGACTATAAATTTCCTAAATAGACTATTACAAAGTCACCGAGCTAGTTAGTGACTCTAAACAAATGTCATAAAAGCATGAATATCATCCTTTATTTGACAAGAGATGTATGTAAGTTTGTTTAAATCAATATAATTTTAGTGACATTTTTATAAGCTTCCCACTTTCCATGAACCTATATTTTTTATTTATCCAAAGTTATTTCTCTTTGTCCATTTCTCTCAGCCTTATGCAAACAATATGCAAGAAATGCTGAAACTTGGATAAAACGGGTCATGCAGAGGGAAAATGAAAGCTGAGATTGGTCATTTTCACAAAAAAAGGTTGTTAGTAGTTTCAATAAAAAGTACTACTACTAAACTGTAACATAAGCAGACAATAAAAGAGGGATATAAAATAAAATGGATTCATAAAACTATTAAGATTATTTTTGTTAAATACAGTGTTTTTAGTAATTTGGAACATGATTTCACAATCAGCCATGTTTTTTAGTTGGAAATTTCTAGCTGATGATTTTTTGAGTGTGTATTTTTGCATCGCGATGTTCTAGAAACCGTTACCTCCCTGGCCAGCCCGTGCCGGCCCCCTTCCCGAGCACTCCAAAGCGCTTTTCCTCTCTGCCATCCATCCTTGCTGTCTCACACCGTACTTGGAGTGTTCCCGAACGGTGGCACCGCCGGGCTGGCCGCCAACCGCAGCCACACCGGCACCAGCACCGGCGCTCCAGGTTCCCGCAGTGGGGTCCTCCCAGCGTGCTGGCGGCGGTGGACATCCCGCTGGAGCTGGGCCACCACCGTCGAGGCGGCAACGGAGATGGGTATGTGTCTCATGGGTGCAGCTGGCCACAGGAGGAGATACGTGTGCCGGGCAAGATGTCCTCTCCTCCAGCTTGCGAGCTGCTGGCTGGCGCGGTACAGTAGCTCTAGGACACGCGGGTACACAATGATGGAGAAACTGGAGTCCTTGTTTTGTTTATCCCTTGTACATTTCACAGACATGAAAATTGAAAAAGGTGAAATTTATGAGGAAAATCTAATTTCCCATTCCTGTTGAATGGATTTAGTTTGATATTGACCTGATTTTACCATGTGCCTGTTGAAGGCCTTAGAGTATATACTGTATGTTAAAGACTGTAATAACTTTTAAAAGAAAAAAAATAGTTGTTAGCCTAATCCAAATGTAAATATAGCTACAACACATTGTTACTAGGCTACAACACATTAGTTCATGTCGTGTATTTTCATTTCTCTACCATTAGTTTTTAAGGTTTTCATTATTGCTTTTTTAATATCTTTAGTAACTAATGAATTTCATTTTGAAGGAGAGTTAGAGAAAGTTTAAAATTTTTAATACATGTATTCAGCCCATTTAGTTATATTCTAAACCAACACTGAAGCATGGTAAGGTATAGAATACAGTCCATAACTAGTTTGTATAGTTTACAGTTTAAGAACAAAATTAACTTTGTATGTAACTCCTACAATGATAGATTCATTGTTAACTAATTATATTAAGTTGTTGTTGCTATGGCAACAAAACTACAACATGGCTACCTTTGTATACATTATTTGTGAAATTTTCACATGTAAATTAAAAGTGATGTGTAACAGTATGAGCTTGTTAAAGGTACAGTTCGATACTGTCAGATAAAGATATGATTGAATATTTTTAAAATCCCAAAGTCCCATGTGAACGCTGAATTTGTGTCTTTAACGTCACTTTTTCAGTCAAGAAGTTTACAACACATGGATTTAGAGTCAGGTTTTATAGCTTGTAGAAATTGTTGTGTGGCAAGGGTTATTCCACAGTATTTTCACTTTGAAAACACGACAGCCTGTATTTACGACATAGCAACCGGTCTTGCTTTCATTTCACATTCATTCACACGGTGGGAACTCAGAATTAATCCGTTTCAGTACTGTAGCTCTGCCTGCAATTTTCTTTTCTTCAGAAATTGAGCACTCACACGATTACGTTACGATCAGGGCTAAATAATTAAGCATATAACTATTTTAATACTAATTTATATTAGCAAAAACTGTACATAAGAAAAAAAATATTGTGGAATGACCCCGTAACAGTGTTGAAGATACAAATATGCTGCAGTTAAACTGATTCAGTTAGTGTACGAATGTGTGAGACACACCTTTTTTGCACTTATGTACATAGTCCACGAAAGAAATCCTTGGAACTTATTTTGAATATAAAAAGTCTGTAATAATACAGGAAAAGTTTGTAAAAGAGATAGGTATTACTAAGGCTTTGAAAAGGAGGAGTTTTTTGCTATAAAACTTATCTGAAAGCATGATGTTGCTTTGCTGTTGTAAAAGCTTTGTAGTTTGCCATAGCTTATTATACAGCAGACTGATAACAGGTCAGCTCCAACCTGCAGCACAGAGAAATGGGAAACAGTGCTTAATTAATTAGTAAGGTCACTAGCAAAGATTTGAATTACTTTTTTTCTCTTGTAATCAGCCTACATTTTCAAACACACCCTTTATCACGTTTCTGACAGGTTGTGTTCTCGGTGAATCGTATTAGGACTGGTGGGTCCGTGGCAGCATGCACACGCTTTTCCTAGCACCTGATCCTATTTCTAGCTGGGAGTGTTTGTCTGGTAGAGGTGACTGTTGTTGCAGCCAGTGTTAAATCCCAGAGGGAATTTGAAGTGTCGCAACTTGCTGATTTTTTAATTATTGGGGTTTTTACCATTTTGGGACAAGGTAACAAAACAGAAGGGACTGATGTGGAGTGGAAGGACGAGGGTAGTTTTTGGTTGTCTTGGGCTGGTTTCCTCTGCTGTGCGACCGCCACGGTGGTCATTTAAGAGAGCTACATGGCAGCACTGGCTGCTGCTGCCCGCTCAGACGGCGCTGCCAGGTGGATGTTGGGGCAGGGCGGTAGAGGGTGATCGTAGCAGCATGGCCAGCGCGGTGCTTCTGGCTGGCGTTAACGAGCCCCACTGAGTTGCCACCAAAGGAGAGCACGGCGCTGGTGACCCCCCCAGCCAGCTGAGCAGCCTCTTGATTCCCTTTCCACTGTGTTGGTGGTACTGCCAGGGCTCCGCAGTATGCTGAAGCGCCTGTGTTGACCCATTTATTTTTGATCGGAACAAGTTTGGGTTTATTTTTTGCAAAACCCAAGCTCCAGAATTGCTTCAGAAAGGTTGCTGGTTTTGCGGTGAGGCTGATCCCGGACTCGAGCGATGAGATGAGCCCCCCAGGGCAGAGCCAGTGGGTGGTGGCACCCGATGTCACCGGCTCCTTTTCCGGCCCGTTCCAGGGTTGGGGGCTGAGGTGTCACGCCAAGCACTAGACCCGCTCTTCAGCCGCCGCTGCTGGTGCTCGGAGGTTTCCGACTCCTTGCCCAGCCAGCCCGCGTTGCACCATGGGGTGTGTTTACACGGGTGGTTTGCTGAATCTGAGCCGCAGCGCCATGCAGTCCCAGTGTTATTTAAAATGGGGGAAAAAATCAGATGTTGCCTCTCTTCGTGGGTGTTACAATAACCTAGATTTTAATACAAAATAATCAGCTAGTTCTAGCCATTGTGCTATTAAGGTGGCCCTTTGCCGTAATCAATTTTTGTTAATCGAGCTCTTTCTAATTATGAGAGGAAAATGTTTTGCACTATGTGGAATGAATCGTAGCTGGTCAAAGTTCTTTTCATTGGGGTATAAGCATGATCATGACAACACTGCTAAAATCTTTGCTAGTGATCTTTACTGACATCCTCTATCATCAAAAATAACTCTGTATACCTCTCAAGTGAGATATTTAAACATGCAAAAATAACACAACTATTAAATAAAATGAAGTTATTTTTCCAAACACACAACAGAGAGAATTACCTGACACCGAATTACAAGGTTCCAGTTCTTTATTACTGTACACAGATGCTATTTGATAGTGGTGGAAGCCAAATGATTTTGTTGCCATGGCTTTTGTATCCTAGCAGATGAGGGGATGATAAGACCATTCTTAGATTGGATTATGGGATATTTTTTTCTTGCCAATTAGCTTTGTTTTAATTATATTTTTGTTTCAAATCATGAAAACAAACCGAGAATCCCCACACTTTTTATTATATCACCTGACAACAGATCACTATTTTTTTTTATGAATAGAGAATTGTATTTTAGGCAATCAGCAAAATCAGAGAATGTTCTCCTAAATTGTAAATTTTTAATTTAAATATATAAAAACATTTATACTGTACTGTGTAAAGTAGATCTTTGAAGCACATTCTTCTTTTCATAGACATTTCTGGTAAAACAAAGTAAGGGAAACATTAGATATCAATTTAATGGTATAGTTTAGAAAAATGTATACAAACAATTACAGTTAGCCCTGTGGAATTATAAGAAATTAAAATATCGTCGGGTCCAGACAGGCATAGGCTAATGCAATATTTCAGTTCCATAACACGATAGTTCATTCCCTCAACTGCTACCAACAGGGTGTACGCTTTGAGTTTATTTTTCTTTTTGCCACGTTATATTGCTGTAGTGCTTGTACGTGCTTTAGAAATGTGCATAATGCTACTCATTTTAGTATGTTACTTCTATATTGTTATTGTTTATTTTTTGATCTTTTAATAAAGTGTATAAAATTCTTGGTTATGTTTTTTATGGATCCATATCTACACATTAATAGGAGTTTACTTTAGAAACTTCAAGTTGCAGTTTATTAGTCCCAAACTTTAAAGGTTCTGATGTAAAAGTAATAACTAATTAATTTGGTTCGATGTTATAGCTAAAGTGTAGAACAACAGAATAAATTTTTTTCCAGAAAATACCTTCAGTATTTTGAATTCTGTAGCGAGTGCCTCCGTTTTATCGGATGCATTCGGCCTATCATATTAAAGTTACTAACACAAGACAGACATTTGTATTTTAGAAAAATAAAAAGTAAAACTTTCCAGATGCTGCCTTTTGGTTTCTCTTGTGCCTTAGATATTGAGACACATGTGATGTGGTATGCTTGGTTTGTATTTTTCCATGCTTCCTTTCTGACCCTATCTGTGATGTGATTAGAGAGGAGATCAGAGCTGTGCATTTGAAGATAACCACGAAGAATAAATTGACTATCATTCAAAGGCCTGCATCTTGTGTAGCACAGTGATGTGTGTATTAATTTTTCTCTTTCAGCATTTGTGTCAGATACCGTTTTGAACGTCCCAGTGCAGTAGTACAACAGTCAGCTCCCTTTGGCAGCGGCCTGGATTCCCCAGCTCTCTTCCAAATGCCCAGCTCAGCCCCGGGCTGCACTGCCAGGCTCACACTGCCAGCCGACACAGCCCAGGGATGCCTCTCGCCGCGTCCCGGAGCAACTGCGGCTGAGCTTGGTCTAGACTTCTGCAAGAGAAAATTGCTTCTTGCCGAGTTTGTCCCTTCTGTAATGTTGCATAGATTTAGAGGTAAGAAAATTGCTCAGCGGCATTGCCACTTTGGTTGCCACCTGCATGCCAACAGCATTGCCGTAAAAGGGGGCTTTTAGCCTTCAAGTGGCTTGAGATTGCCACTCACTCCCTAGAAGCGTTACCTTTTACTGGCGGGTCTCAACACATGTTGGGTGCAGATGGAGGCAGCAGGCTGGGGAGCCGTGCCGGGCTGCAGCGTCCCTCTTCTCATGGGCAGCGGAAGACGACATTGGGAAGCTGCTGAAGATGTGAGTAACAACTCTGGTAACACCTGAGTGGTGGTCTGGCCTCAACACCCAGGCTGCTGCGACACGGAACGTCAAGTTGGCAGATGAGCCCAGATGGTGCAACAAGATGGGTTTGATGCCAACATGAGGGAGGGGAGCGCGGCACGGGAGGGATTACTGGCCATTTTCCCAAAGGAGTTCAAGAATCTGACTCCGGGGGAAAAGTAGGTCTTTTCAAAAAGAAGTCTTTTCAGGGGATGCAGGTCGTCTAGAGCTGCTCGGGGGCAGGAGTGGTGCAGCGAGAGGGCACGCAGCAGCAGGAGGCTGTGCAGACACTGCTCCTCCCCATCAGCCTTAGTAGGACAAGCCGTTAACTTTGAAAAAAGACAGACTGAGCCCAGGACAAATTATGTAACTGGTTTTTTTCCATCAGCCTGTTCCCCTGACTTTTCCTTGCAGGTTAATTGACTCCATTTATGTGTCAAGGCCACTTACAGTTTTTTCTATAAATGACTCCTGCCTCGTCTGATGGCACAATTAAATGTCTGGTTTGTTTCTAAAACGAAAAACCAGGGAACTGAAACTTTTCTAAGCAGTGGATGTTGTGCTCTTCCAGTCATGGTGTGGGATCTGTCCTGCATGGTTACAAGTTTTTGTTACTAGCTTTCCTCTGGTTTGGCTTTCTCTGTGGGAAGGGGATGGGGACTTGCACGGGATGCTTTCCTCGGAGCTGTGGGAAGGGATGAGCCTTCGCTGCTTGGAGACGCCAGCTTCGCTCAGGAGAGGCACTCCGTCAGGAGGGCTGGGGATGTGAGTCCCACACTAGCACCGAAATTCAAGAGTGACCCATTAACAAGAGACTTTAAATGGTGTTTCAAGGCTGAGCAGCATCCCTGGGCCAGGGATGTGGGCTTTCACCAGGGGCCCATTTCCAGAAGTCACAGGAGGCGCTGCTGCAAACCGCTTTATAGATGAAGTTGGATTAAAGGAGCTGAGCAAAATATACATGATGCTGTATTTACAGCGTGTGTCATTTGGAAATACTGCAGCATCCAGCCTATCTATCTTCTTCTCCACTGGGGCACATTTGAGCAGGAAACCCAAGTTTAATAAAAATCTCCATTTAGCTCTTTGGCCGTTAGGGCTTCAGTGAGAAACGTGGGGGGAAAAAATCTATTTTTCAAGGCTTGCTCCATATTCAGAAAGACCTCTGTGGTCCAAAGCCAGTTTTTATTCAATCTAGACTTAGTACTGGATAAATAGATCACTTTGATCTATTTATTATGAGAAAAAGGAGACTGAAGAAAGAAATGTTTGGCTAATCCCGGATGAGCTGTGGATCTAAAATACCCTCTCCAACGCAAGCAGCCGGTTAACCCTTCCCAGGAGGGGTCAAGTCAGAGCGTGTTGCAGCATGAGGAACAGCCCATCCCCTCCCGCTTGTGCTCTGAGCTGTTGCTGCAGGCAACGGACCAATGTGCTGCTTCCAGCCTGGGTGGGACCCTGCCTCGAGTACATCTGCAAAATGGCAGCACATCCCAAAAAATGATCCCCGTGAAGGGTCTGGAAGTGTCTGCAGGCAGAGGGACCTGCGTGGAGGTGGAAAAAAGCGCAGCCTGAAGGCCATGGGGATGGGCTTGGAGGAGCAGGCACCCAGGAAGCTGGCTCTGATGGGCTCCCAGCCAGGTTTAGCTCTGATGGAATATGTTTGCTGCAAATGTTTTTGCCCTTTCCTGCTCCTTTTGCCTTTTTCAGGGTGGCTCTGCCAGTCTGTTTAGCAGCCATGCGCTCCGTCCTCTTCTCAGCTGTTCACACTCTCCTTGCCCTGGATCCGAAGGTGTAAATCCAGCCCCAAGGCGACGGTACTGTGACACCCGCACCGGCTGCTGCAGCAGGGATCACCGCAGCCGGGCAGCAGACCGTGGTATGATGCTTGCACCATTTATCTCTTCACAGCTGCAGCTGGGTTGCGCAGAGGTGTTTCTGCTTTGCTCCATGGTGCATGTAAATTATTTGCTCGTAAATGTTATCTGCGCCTTCCCAAGGGAGCTGCTGCCTTCCTCCCCTCTGCAGCCATCGCGTGCTCGAAGCCTGTGTTTATAATCGATGCAGCGTCTGCTTTAGTGCTTTATGCCACTGTAATTCAGCTGATTTCCGTGGCAGCCTTTCTGCTGTAGCTCCTGTAGGTCCTTGCACGCACCGTGGCAGACGGCGGAGGGCTTCGTAGCCGTGTCCCTGCTGGTGCCCCCGCTCACCCCGCAGCCCTGCCAGCCCTCTGTTTTGCCCCCATGCCTGCAATGCAGCGGCACCCAGATGCCTGGAAGGGCTCCCAACGGCAAGCAGCTCCTGGTGATCGCACTGGGGTGTCAAGGGTGTGCTGAGTCATGTTTTGAGGTGCACATGTCTGCACCAAAGCAAAGGTGCTTGCGAGTGCCTTGCAAAGCTTCTGGAAAACTGTTGAAGAAAAATACTGTTTGCTTTCCCCTGCAGAAACACAAGCTTAAATCAAAGCCATCGGCCTTCTCACGCTGCGAGGTGAGTCTGCCCAAGGGTCACGCTCTGCTGCACCAGTAAGGACACGCAGGATGTTGCCTGTTAAACCATCGCTGTTCTCAGAGCCGGTGTGCAGCAGCACCAGGGTGGGGATAATGCAAAGGTAAGTCTGCGTATTTGATGAGGTGCGGAGTGCTGGTGGCCACCCCAGCCCCCCTGACGCCAGCGTGTGCGGGAGGGTGCTGGCTCAGCAGCTCCCTTGCTCTGAGCATTCTTTGGGCTTTGGGAGCCGGGTGTGCCCGCTCCTGCTCCTCATGGCCCCTTTGTGCCCTGCAGCAGGGGCTCGGGATGGGCAGGGGCAGGCAGGGCCCCAGCAGCGCCTGCAGCGGGAGGACGGGGGGGTGACTCGGGGAGGCGAGAATCTGCACATGGCGATGCTGCTTCTGCTATTGCATAAATTGGGGATTTTGAAGAGGGTAATGAGGATGAGCTGGGGCTCTAGGCTGGGCAGGATGAGGCCTTGGAAGACTTCATAATTCCACACCTCTTGCAGTCCAAGGGTGGGAACTGTGGCTGGATTTGGACAAGCGGGGTTGGGCAGAGGGCAGCCCGTGCTGGGGAGGGAGGTGGGCTGCAGTTCCCCCTGCCAGGCTCTTGCCACTCTGCAAGCTTTGCTCAATTATGAGAAATCCTTTAAGCTATCGCATTAGTGCTGTATTTAGGTCTGCACTTTATTAGGGCTTGGCATTGGGAGCGGAGTCAGATTTCACACTTAATAAAGAGGGTTTTAAAGGCATTTGTCATCACAGGCCCGGTGCTGTGAGCCAGGACACTGGAGTGAGTGGGGTGGGTGCTGTGGGAGTTGAGGGTGCTGAGCCTGCTCCCTGACCTGCTGCACTCAGCCCTGGCCTGCCTGTGCCCAGCCAGGCACTGCCCGCACAGCTCCAGCGCCCACAGCCAGCTCTGTGCTTGCACCCTGAGTCTTGGGGCACTTGCTGCCAGGACAGAGGGACCTGGCCTGCCCCAATTACCCACCCAGCCGGGGTGCACATGGGTCTGTGCATCCCAGGGCTGCAGCCAGTGACCTCCCAGCCCATCCGCATCAGCGCAGCCGCTGGCAGAGCCCAGCCACCCTCCCACGAGGCTCTGGGGCTGCCGTGCTGGCAGGAGGCCCATCTTGCTGGCAGTAAATGTGTCATCGGATGGTGATCAGGGATAATGAGTCACGAACGCCCACCGCCAGCCCGCCAGCCCGCCTGGCTGGTTCCGGCACAGGGCGGCAGCGTGCAGGCAGGAACGGAGAGAAGAGCTGCTCCGGCCCGAGCTGCCTCGCTGCTCCTCTGCCTCTCCCCACCTCCAGCCTCATCGACCTGCATCTTCCACAGACACCGGTGATGGAGCATCCCTCCAGAAGTGCTCACCTGGGGCTGGGGTGACAGCTCCGCTCACCTGGTCCAGCGTGGGGACATAATGGTCCCCATGTACCCCTGCTCACAGGTGCCCGGCACTGCCACAGCTCTGCCTGCTGCTGTCAGACAGCTTGGCAAGGACAGGGCCAGGGGACTGCCTGCCAAAACATGTGTCCTCTGGACTGCAAGTAGCTGAAGCTGGGGCTGTGCCAGCTCAGGGTGTGCTGCTGGGAGCAGGAGGAGCCTCTAGACTCCCCTTTTGGCTGTGGGTTTTTCCTTTAATCTGGTAATCGTTGGGGCAATGGAGTATTAGATCCAGATTTCGAGCTTCTGCTGGTGGTGTCTGTGGCAAACATCGCGTGCTCTTTTGGAGGGCAAAGCTCAGCCATTGGCTTGCGTTAGCAGGTGGGTGAGAAGCCCTTGAGCACCTTCTCTCGCCACTCTGCCCCACAAGTAGCACTTTGGCACTTTGCTCCTCATCTCCTAACTCTGACCCATGCAGATGTGCAAGGGCCCCGGCCCAGGGAAAGACAGGGGTTTGCACCAGATGTGGCTGTTGCAAGAAGGACAGGAAACAAGTTGTGATTGTGGTTCCAGCAATGTCCCTTGGTCAAGCCTGGCGTGAGTGCACGTGGCAGCCCCGCAGCCAGGGGCTCAGTCGAGAGCCCCAGCAGCCACCTACCCCTTCCCCTTCCCTCCAGACCTGCCAGAGTAACCAGGAAAAGCAAAAATTTGCAGGATCCTGGCAGATCTGGTGCTCACAGCATTCACCACTGAACCAGCCCCAGGAGCAAGAGTGGCCCCAGTGCATCCTCTCCCAAAACCACCACTGAGGTCGCCAGGCGGAAATCAGCCTGACGAGGAAAGCTTTTATTTTCTTTCCATCTTTCTCTTCTCTGGGCTGGGCTCAGTTATTCCTTTCAGCAGCACAAAGTGCTAGGGAGGCTCAGGAGCCAGAGATCAGTTTTCTCTGCTCTTGGCGCAACGTCTCTGTGTATGGGGAAGTGGCTTTTTTCTCCCCCTTCTCATCGTGCTGAGACTCGGCACATGATGCTGGCTAAGGGAGGATGATTTTCTTTCTAGGGAACACGCAACGCTTTGCATCAAGCAGGCGTAATATGCAAAGACCTCATGTTTAAGTTATCAGAACATTGTGGTGGCACAAGGTATGAAGACTAAACACAGAGGGATTCAAAATGCTTTGTAATTATGTGGCCAAGCTAAAAAAAAAATTAAAAATTAAGAGACTTGCAGAACTTTAAGACGATGGGGAAGAATTTGGCATGGGATTAAATATTGGAGAAAAGATCAGAAAAGCAAAACGCAGGAGATGAGGAAAGCCTGAGGGGTGAGGCAGATGGAGCAGCTGAAGGGGAGCTGCCAGCTTGTGGGCGAGGACTAGCCCCGGGATGTGCCTCAGCACTCTCCCCACAGCGTCCCGAGTCCACATCCCCACGCTGGACCTGCCTCCAGGTCTGCTGCGGCACAAGGCAGAGGCGAGAGCATCCTCGCCCCGGCACTGGCATAGCTAGGCTCACCCGGGGGCTGCTGATGCCGAGACGCCAGTGGCTGTGGATGAACGAGGCAGCGGACCCTCGGCACGAGCGGTGGTTCCTGCCGGGCTCTGTTTGTTTGTCCGTCTGTGTGGGGATGGCAAGGCAGCTGGCTGCTTCAGGGCCGGGAGGGATGCCGGCCCCGTCAGAGCCCGCTTGCTTTTGCCAGCCACAGGTCTGATCCTCTCCAGACTATGCAAATTAGGAAGTTCTTTGAAATGCCGAAGCACTGCTCTGCAAAAACAAACCAGCCAGCAGCCCCTTGCTGCTGAAGGCAGAGATACAGCTGGGGTTTGGATCACCAGCTTTTATCCACTAAATGAACTTGAGCAAACACTTAAACTGCACAACAAAATACTAAAGACCACGGGCAATTACGACAGAGACCTCTGGAGTCCTCCCCAGCACATGGAGCCCCAGCAAGGCTGTTGAGAGCCCCCGCTGCTTCTGATCCTGGCTGACAAATATTAATTCTGTTTTATTCAAGTTGAGAAATTAACTGCTTTGCAACCCCATCCAATTTGAATACTCTAATTGAGCAGTTTCGTTGCTTTTCTCCTCCAAGGACATTCCCCTCGGCTCCCGTGCTGGGCTCATGGAGCAGCCAGCCTCTGAGGTCTGCTGGTTCAGCTCCCTTGGATGACGATGACAAATGCCACCCGTTATCCAGGCTGCAGCTTTCCGGGGTGTTGCGAAGACCCTTGCTGGTGCCTGGATTGCCTCCAAGCAGCCAGGTGTCGTTTTCAGGGGAGCTGACAGGCTCTGGCATAGAGGACATGCAGCTTTGCACTGTCAGCCCCCCTTGCCAGGAAGGCTCATAAAGTGTCTCGTAATGAGCTCACCATGTTCACGCTTCACAGGCAATTTTGTTAACTTTTTGCAAATGCAGTCTGGGGAGAAGTTCTGTGTGGCTGACCGTTGCTCGCAGCTTTGCTGATGCACTTGTCTGGAAAGCCTTTTCCTCTGGCCTCAGGTTGGTCTCTTCCAGAAGCATCTCAGCCCGTGACCTGTCTCCACCCTTGTGAGAGCCGCACGCAGCGCAGCCGTCTGGGGACACATGTCTGGGGACTCTCCGGTGCCGTTGCCATGTGTGTCCTCAGCTGTGGCTGGGGAAAAGCAATGGGTGGGAAAGCGAAAGCTGACAGTGGGCAAGGGAGGCCGTGCCATGCGGATGTGCCAGCCCACAGCAGTTGGTGACAGCGGCTTTGCCCACCTAGGAAACGTAGCTCCCATGTGCCATGCGTTCCGCCGGGACCCAGTGTGTGTGTACATCCCGTCCCAGCCAGGAGGGATGCTCCAGATTGCCCTGGGAAAGAGTCACTGGTATTTGAGCAGAAGCATTCCCCACGTCACTGAACCAAGGCACCCAGGTCCTGCCGGCAAGGAGAGGCGCTTGACCACCTTGGTGACCCCGCCCGTCCCAGGGCTGCAGACGAGGCTGCACAGCAGCTGTGATGGTCTCAGGTCATCGCACTGGATGGGAGCACAACCTGGCAGCTCCCGCCCTGGGATTCAGCGCTCTTTAATGGGCTCAGCGCTGGAGTCTGCACAGAGAAATTAACAATTTAGGATAATACTTGTCACTTCGCTATGAGGAAATTGTCAAGTGAAAAGTAATTCATTAAAAAGAAGAAAGAAATGTTTTTGCTTATTAAGATCAACATCATATTAAAGTATTTTCTCAATACTCCATTTGGACTGAATGTAACGTTTTCTTTCTCTGCAATGGGAATAAGGCAGAGTCTCACTCTAATTAATTGTTTGCTGCTTCATTTTGCTAGCACATTTCACGCACAAGTTTGCATGTTTCTGTAGCATTTGAATTGCAAATACTACAGGAATATAATAAAGAAAGGAAAACCCATGAAATTTTAAATGCGGATGGGAACTCTTCTCTTAGACGGCAGTTTAAAATTGCTTTATTTTCACAAATCTTAGGAGTATGTCTTGACAGTGTATTTACCTTCCTCCCTCCTTTCTTTTCACATGGGGTTTAAGGCAACAAGTTTGGTTTATGTGTTCGCTGTTGCCTTCTGGCTTTTGAGCCTTAAGGAGCTGTATTTTCAGTTTTAGTCTACTATGATGATGACCAGAAGCTTTAAAATATGTATGTATATATATAGTTGCAGGGAGAGGCTGTCACATGTGTTGGTGATTTGACCAGGTCAAGTCTGAGGACAGCCCTGTCCCCCAACTATGCAGAGATTCCTGGAAGCTGGTACCCAAGGAGAGCATGCTGCACTGGCATCATGTCATGTGCATGGAGCACGGGCAACTTTATGGGAGCTGTGGAGCTGCAGCTCGGCACGAGCCCAAAATGAATATGGGGAGTGATACCTGGAGGTGCTTCCCAGGCGCTGTGGTATGGATTATATTAGTTCAAACCGTGAAGGGCAATGAGGAGATAGCTCCATATCTGGAGAAAATAGGAAGAGGAGCGACCCATGAAACCAGCTCATTTGCCGCACCACCAGTGTCCTCACACAGAGCAGGGACTCGTCACTGCCTGGAGACTCGCTCGCCAGGCCCAGCATGGGATGCTGATCTTGCAGGCAAGAGATGCAGCATCAGAGGGGATAACCAGGAGAGAGGGCTGGTGCGGAGGTGAGGGGCTGCAGACTGTGAACCTGGCAGAATGCAGCAACAGCATCTTACCCTGCAGTGCTGCTCATCAGCAACAACCAGCTCCTGGGCCAAGCTTTTCTAAACGATTGGCAATCTGGTACCATGCCTGGCGACGAGAGAGAGATGCTTCTCCTCCCAGAAATCCCAATAACCTCCTTGTTGTATCAATTACAATTCAGTGCAGTCCCACTTTTGCCCCAGAATCAGTAGTTGCTTTGGAAAATGTGTTTTACCTTTTTTTAAGTGCCGGTATGCCTTTTGTTGCTAACAAAGTAATGGCTAAAAGTTGACAGGTGGCAGAAAATAAGAATTTCTGAGAAAGGTGGAATTTGCCTCTGAGTCATCTCTATGTTGGCAGGAAAAACTGGCAAAGAAGAAAAGTATCTCTGCAGGTCGCACTGCCTGAAATAGTCCCAGAATTAGGAGTCTGGGCCAGATGAACACAACAACCCCTAAGAGATATCTTATTGTAATCTGAGGGAGCGGAAATCGAAAGCTGTCATTATGGTTACGCAACTGGTACGAAAGGACCTCCTTGAGAGAGCCACACGTGAGAGCAGCCTCCAGTGCTCTGGCAGCCGTACGAGCCCTGAGGAGCCAGTCCTTACCCCGCAGCTTACACGCTGAACACTATAAGGCACAATAAGTGGATTAGCAAAACCGCTGGAACAGGCGGAGAAGAAACGACACTAGGTCTTAAGCTGTTTTTGCATGTGTTTATGCAAATGATGTGCCCAGTTAGATGGTAACTTAGGTAAAATGCAGGCTACCCCTGCTGCATATCTACTCAGCTGCCTTCGCTCAGCAGTCTGCTGCAGGCTTCCAGGCAGAGAGCCTGATTTATAACTCACACGGACACAGTGAGTCACAGCAGCGAGCTGGTCAATAATGACAGCACAGACAGCCTGCAAGAGGGAGCAGCGAGGCAGCATCCACGCTGTGGCTGGGATGGGGAGGTGGTGCAGTTCGATGCTGGTGTCCATAGATGCTCCAGACTCCTCGCTCCCTCCAGAGCTTGGGGATGCTCCTCTGCCACCTCTCTGGGCTGGCTCTGCAGGACAGGGCCGCTGCCTGCCCTCCCTCCTGCCTCCCTGCTGAACACAACACCGGGCAGAATCCGTCTCTCACGCTGGTGAGAGGGGCATTGCCTACTCGTGCCATCTGTCTGTTCCCTGAACATCCCTGCAGGATCTGTGTCTCAGCAGGTTAATTTAATAAAAGCCTGCTTTATTTTTGCTGGCTGTGGGCATGGCATAGAGCAGCTGAGTGCATCAACAGCACAGAGCTGCTCTGGCAGCAATCAAATACTGCCCAGATGCTCATTTGGGAGGTTTGTTTTGCTGAGATAGGCAAACCCTCCTGGGGCAGCACTGAGGGCCCTGCGCCTTTCTCCTTGGCAGGAGCAGGGGAGAAAGTGGCAGAAGAGATTAAATCAGGCCTTTGACCTGGGATGTGCCACACCTCACCAGGATGGAGGTGGTGATAGCCAGGGAGCAGCAGAGCGGCGGTATTGGCAGGAGGTACCCTGCATGGCTGGCTCAGGGCTTGGCCATTTATGGCAGAAGCAGCTATTCCCGTCTGGAGTTTCAAAACCTTTTACATCACCGGCTATTTTTGTGGCTCCAAGTACATGGTTGCGTACAAGGCCGTGAAACAGCTGCGCAAACTGTTTAATGAAGGGAACGACTCGCCTTAAGGATAACGAACAGTCAGGTACACTTTGACATCAGCCTTATTTTTTCTGGGTGTAGGCATGTAAGGCCAGGTACAAAGTGCTGTGAGTTGGGAAATAAATCTCTGGGATCCCAAATGGACACCAATTATACACCAAGGATCCAGAGGAAAAAAATCCCAATCCCGCACCCACGCCCTTGGGCTGTCCACTCAGCCCAGGAGTAAGGCATCACTGTTTAAGTCAAATCACACCAAAATATATTTGTTTTGTCTTCCGCTTGCCACATCGCTGTGCTCTTTGCCCCAATTCATCTCCCTTAGTCATTCCCCCACCCATTGCAAACAGAGTGGACCAGCAGTGCCACAAAGACATATGCATAATGAACTTAAGTGACCGTGTAATCTCATTATTGTCACCCTCATCCTCCCTTGCCCCTTTTCTCCCTCCCCCCATTTGTCACTGTTGCTGATTGTGTCATGGTTAAAATTAGATGGGAAGCTCCTCTGCAAGCAACTGCATGTTTCCTTTATCCTGAGCACCTTGAGTGCATTAGGTACTTTGCAACTGCTCATGATTTATAATAGGGTTGAAGTAGGAGGCAGCCTGTTTTAATGTTCACCTTTTCTATGTTTTCCAGCTGATTCACCAGCCATGAGTATCTATCTTCCATCCAGGCATGTCTACCACATTGCAACAATTCACGAACAAAACAATTTTGGAGGCAATGGCAGAGGAAGGAGAGGGGTTATTACTTACATGTAATAGAGAAGAATGACTCAAATTTGGTGTAACTTATGTAAGATTTGTTCTGCAAGCTAAAAGTCCTCACTGAGCTTTCCCCATAATGGATGTATTGTCTCTACAGAAAGTGAATAAAATAATGCTACTTTATTTAATAAATTCAGCCACAAGCAGAGCCGCCTCATGGTACCTTATCTGCCTCTCTGGGTGATGCTTCGCCTTGTCCAGGCACCCCTCTAGGTCCCGCTGGACATGCAGGACGGACACAACATGGACAGACGGCGGTGTCTGCCTCAGGCTTGTAGTCAGACAGGCGATGCACAGAGGAAAGGGACAAAGCCCGGGCCTCACACGCGTATGCTGAAATTCTGCAAACCGCGAGAAGCAGCAGTCTGGTGCCCAGAAACAAATGTGGTCATTATTAGAGGGCAGCTTCTCCTGCGGGCGGGCATGCTTTGTGCAAACGATTGGGTGGGGTCTGAAGCGACTGAGGGATTTTATTTTTGAAGGAAAACAGCTGTTTGTTCGGTTTAGTTACTTCCTCTGAACGGCGGGAAATTCACTGACGGGGGAAACACCAGGGCCGACTCCCACAGCGCCCAGGGCTGCACGGCGGGGGCGGCGGCCGCTCCGGCGCAGCTCAGCCCG
>VZSC01009869.1:82033-141308 GCA_013398225.1 Steatornis caripensis
CCCGCCTCAGCCGCCGCCCGGCCGGCCCCTTACTGACCCCTGCTGTCGGCAGGCACCGCTGCCGGAGCCACCGCGCTCCGCTTCACCGTTTGGGGGTTTAGCGCCCGTTCTGGGGCACTTTTCACGCTAAAGGGCTCCGAAGGGAGGAAAACGGGAGGGAAAAGCCGAGCCTCCGCGAAGGCGAGCCGGCAGCCGAGCTGGGACAGCGGGCGTCTTCGGCGGCGGCCGGGGAGGCGGAGGGGCGCAGGGCCGGGCCTGTAGAAGGGGGAAAGGCTTTTCGGGGCCCGCCTGGCCCCCCGCGCGCTTCCAGGCACGGAAAGCCACGACGGCGCTGTGGAACCCCCCAGCCCCCACTGCCCCCCCCCTCCTCCGCACCCAGGGGTCTCTGCCCGGGTTCTTCTCGTTAGCGAGCGCCGAGCAGGAGTTGGCCAACACGATCCTCGAGGAAACGGCAGCTTTACTGAACTTCTGCCGTGATTAAGAATTCTTTACGTGCAGGAAGGCTCCGGTGCCGCCGGGAGCAGCTCAGCCTCACAGCAGGCGGCCGAACCGGGCTCCATCGGCCGCGGGGCCTGCGTTCACCCCGCGGGGTCCCGTCCGGGCCTGGTGTGGGGGGGCCGCACTGCTCGGGGCCAGCCCGTGTGCCGCCTCCCCGCTGCGTCCGCTGGCTGCCGCCATGTTAAGGAGGAGCCCGCCCCCCGGCCCGGCAGGGCGGGCGCCTCGGTACCACCGACAAACCCGTCCCCCCGCCACCGGTGTCGCCGCATGAAGCGTCCGGGCCGTGTTCGCGCGGGCGGTGCCGCAGCACGTCGCGGGGCGTGCCCAGCCAGCTCTGCCGGGGCTCGGCGCCGGAAGTGACCGGAGAAAGCGGCGAGGAGGGGCGCGCCTCCGGGTGCCGCAGCATAACCCTTCCGGGCGGGGGCGGCCGCTGCCGGGCGATTCCCGTGGCTGAGGCGCGGTGGGATGGAGTGAGGCGCGGCGGTAAGGAGCGGGGCGGCGGTGGGTGGTGGGGCTGGGCCGGGCCGGGCCCTAATGGCTGTCTCTCCCCCCTCAGGACGGCGCGGGAGCAGCAGGGCCTCGCCCTTCTCCTCAGGCGGGCCGGGGCTATGCGAGGGCCGCGCTGCTGCCTACCCTAGGCCCGGGCCGCGGCGGCGGCGGGCCCGGCGGGGGAGCGGCGAGCGGCTGCGGGGCCCGATGCGGGAGTACAAGGTGGTGGTGCTGGGCAGCGGGGGGGTGGGGAAGTCCGCCCTGACGGTGCAGTTCGTCACCGGGACCTTCATCGAGAAGTACGACCCCACCATCGAGGACTTCTACCGCAAGGAGATCGAGGTGGACTCGTCCCCCTCAGTGCTGGAGATCCTCGACACGGCCGGTACCGAGCAGTTCGCCTCCATGCGCGATCTCTACATCAAGAACGGCCAGGGCTTCATCCTGGTGTATAGCCTGGTCAACCAGCAGTCCTTCCAGGTAATCTCGCCCGGGCCCTGGGCCGAGGTGGCGGGTCGGTGGGGCGGGGAGGCGGCTGGCCCCAGCGTCCTCTCTTCGGACGCAGCCTTGCCTGCCCTGGGGAAGGCGCTGCGCCGAAGAGGAAGTTTTGGGGTTAGCCATGTGTGTGCATAAGCTCTTTATCTTCGAAGGGGCAAAAGTGGAAATGCCCCGCTTGAAAGTGCGTTCACCAGCCCTCCTTCCTGATGGAAAACCGCTTGCTTTGCAGGTGCTTATCAGGGTGCTACCATTGTTAAATCCCATGCAGTGTTGGAGAACAATGACCCGCTCAGACTTCACCCCTAGAAATCTTCTGGCAATCCCCTTTTGTGAAGAAATCACTCGATATTAAAATTGAGACTTCCCCTTTTTTTTCCCCCGTCCTTCTTAAAAGGCGTGTTTCTTCAGTTGGTCTTGAAGAGACTCTTACTGTTCTGCATTTGTGACTTGTTAAGTAAGCTGCTATTTTCTACTCCCTCTTTGCAAAATATATTCCTGTCCGGCGTAAGCTCGGTGCTTTCACAGCGTAGGTGGTATACTGGAGACGAGAAGCAAGCCATCTGCGATAATTTGTGTGTCTGGATTTAATTTCTCCTATTAAAGCTCTCAAAAAGATTGGAAGTATCTCAGCCAGTAACTGGTCTAAAGTGCCTCTAGAAATGAGGCTTTGGTGGATTTAGCAACACTGCATGCAGCGCAGGGATTTGCAACTACTGTGTTGGCTTCAGTTGCTGAGTTGGGTGTATTCCAGCTGCTTGGCAAAACCTAGCACACCCCCACTGAAGCAGTGTGTTTGCTTCTGCTGAAGGCTAAACTTTATCTTAGCAGAGGCCTCAGTATATCCTGAATACAAGGTGAAGGCGTACTTTCCTTGGAAAACAACAGCAGTGACATTGGGATGCTTCTCCCCTAGTTTTCACTTATTTTGGGGACCAGCGAGTGCCCATTATTTGAGAAATGGGCATATGGTTAGCAGTCCACCCTGTTAATATTTAATTATTCTTGTCTGTCTGTAGCATGTTTGCTCTGAGGCCTGTAGGTGTAAAACACTCTGCAGTTGTTTTACACGGTGGTAACTTCAAACGCTTAAATTGCTTTGTCTTGAAACTATGCAAGAATTTGTAGAACTTAGTAGTACCGATAGTAACTTAAAACACTCAGGGGGCAGCGGAGTCTGACTCAGACTTTCAAGTGTAAACTCATGATGTTAGCTCAGACTTGAATAAATGCATCTCTAGGTAATAAAATCTCTTTACAGCATCTAATTTGGTTACTTACATGTGATTAAGTGTGTTCACAATGAATTATTCTAAGCATTCCAGAAGTGAGAAGACTTTATTTAAATTACTAGCCTTCTCAAGCTGTAAACTAAACACAAGCTTCCTAAATGATTGTGTAATGGCATGCTACTGCTAATGTTACAGGTCTTTAAACCTGAGACAATTTTTTCAGAAAACTGAAATCAACTTTCAAAGCAGGTATACTGTATCTTCCTCTAGCTGAACCAAAAGTCTCTCTTAGTCACTTGCTGTCTGTATATATCCGTACATTTTATAAAGTGTATGCATTTATATAAAATAAAAAATAACTTTTATTTAAGGTGAACTTTGAGTTCTAGATCTGCATGAGTTTAAGAAGGCTGCTTCTGATGTATTTTGAATGTTCAGTTGCATGTGAGGTTTGTTATAATGTGCTTCTGTAGTGGTTATATAGCAGTTTCATGTGACTACTTACACGTACTAACAAGTTGGATTGTTTGATCAGGACATCAAGCCAATGAGGGACCAGATTGTCCGGGTGAAGAGATACGAGAAAGTTCCTCTGATCCTAGTGGGGAATAAAGTGGATCTGGAGTCGGAGAGAGAGGTGTTATCTGCAGAAGGCAGAGCCCTGGCTCAGGAGTGGGGCTGTCCTTTCATGGAGACATCAGCCAAGAGCAAAACAATGGTGGATGAACTGTTTGCTGAGATCGTCAGGCAAATGAACTATGCCTCCCTGCCTGAAAAACAAGATCAATGTTGTACAACTTGCATCGTCCAGTGAGAGAAATTAAGAAAAACCTCAATCATGGCCATACAGAGCAGGTTGGTGGAACAGTCATAACTAATTGAGGTGCATAAGCATGCTGTTTAACTAAGCAGATAAAGCGTGACAAGGAGTGTGAAATTAAGTAGCCTAAGCTGGAGGAAGTATCGTTCCTCTGAAGGAGATGGAAGCTCATGCGTTCGGTTGCACATGATTACTTGAGTCAGATGGCCTGCTCAAGTTACTTCAGTAATTTTGCATTTACATTGCATTCACTTGCAGTAATTTTACAATGAAACAAATTACATGATCTCATTTACACCTGTTTTGACTGTCAGTGCTGTATTTGACACTGCATTGTTCCTAATAATGTTTTGTGATGTTGCAGTGGGTTTGGTTATTGGTTGTAGTTGGTATCTGAATTATTTTCAAGTAATGGAAATTACCTTGGAGTTCAGTGGTATTATTGTGACCAAGTTTCCCGATAGTTTTGCTGGGAAGATTTTGAGCTTGTTTTAAAAAAACAAATAAACTCCATGGTACAGAAACTGCATGTACTTAGAGTACATTTCTGCCTTATCAGTGGAATGAGTTTATTATAAGTGAACCACTCTGAGTTGTGAGGAGCAGCTTGAAGCCCACGTATACTAGTCAAGGACATGTGTACAAGGCTCTTCATCTAAAATCTCGAGCAGAGGACACACTATAAAATGGCTTCCCACTGCACGACTCTTTCCTTTCCCAGTGACTCATAAGAGGTGTGGCAAGAGTGCGGTGTTCAGAGGGGCCTCTATGAACCTTCCCGCCTTAAGTATTGTTTCAATTATTTTTTTTTTTTTCTGCGAGGATAGCTGCTCTTGGCCCTTCACACAGGTGGTGGTCTTTTTCAGTACCTTTTTCACCTGTATGTGTAAATTGGTCTGCTCCTCCCCTGCATGCAGCAGCGCTGTCATTCCCATGTGAGGTGGTTCTGGGCTTTTCCCTTGTAGCCCTTGCAGGCCTAGTTTCACCATTGGCTTGAACCCACATTACTGGAAAGGGCTCTTCTACATCATTGGTGCACTCTGTGTGCAGCCAGCTGGCCTGTCAGGCCTTCAGTTGTCTGTTGGGCCTGTCTTGGCAAACAACTTAGTGTGATCTCTGAGGGCAAGTGCAGGGGTGAGGGAGGACATGAAAATTCAGGGGAAAGAATTGCCCCTCTTGACAGCTGCCCTGATTGAGGCTTAAGCTCTGACTGCCATGTTAGCAACTCTTGCTTGAGTCGAAGAAGCTTTTTGTGTCTGAGTGACAAGAGGGAAAATAGGGTGTTGCGGGAAGCTTTGGACTGTGTATCCTCTTTAATCTTGAGTGCAAGGTCAGAGAGTGAAGTCTCAAAGCTTGGCTTTGAGATTGTTATCAAGTGTTTTGTGAATGTAAAATTATAGATAGTCATGACCCTAGCACTGTCATACTAAAGATAATACATGATGTTTTTATCTCTGGTTCTGTGAAATAAGGAAAGGCTGCTGTCACTGTGTAAGAAGTGTGTTTAAATTCAAGATTTGCTTGCTGAAAAGTGAGGAAACTGCTTGTATTAGAGCAGATAAAAATACAAATTCTTTCCTTGTACACTAATCCCTAACACCTGGAGAGCTGCATAGGGTTTTAGGAAGGAGTAAATCAAATTAATTACTGCTTTTTTAACTAAATGCTTGCAGGGTTAGCATCTTGTGTCACTTATAGTAATGCAAAGTTTCAGCTTGTTCTAAGGAAGCTTCACAAATAGGAGTATCTGGACTTGAAGTATCATGCCAAAGGTTATGGCAATGCCCTGGGTTACTAGTCGTTCATCTTGTGCAGGTTGCTGTCTTCAACTCTGACAAACTCAGGCCCTTTATCCGTGATATTTATACTTCAAGAATTGGTTACTTCTAAGGGAGGCTTCTTTGTAAGCTGGGTGGTTCTGGATTTGGCGTTAAATATCAAGTTTCATCTTAAAGGTTAAATTAAGGTGGGGGCAGGGCCGTGGGTTACTCCATTGAATCCTAATTTATGCCTAGGTTTGATTAATTTCCTAAGCAAAGCATGCTCTTGCTTCTGAAGGAACATCTGTATTCTTCTTGAGACAGAGGATCGTGAGCTTCTGTAATACAGATTTCCTCTCCTTTGTTCTGCCTAGCTCATAATGTCACATCAAGCCTCTAGCAGCAAAATACTTTCTTGCTTCTAGGAGATCCTGTTTCTGCCCAGTGTAATCTCATCACCTGTGCCAAACGAGTAAGTCTTTCCTTCCTAAGCAGCTTTCTATTCAATCCAGATCTCACCATGTCTGGAACTTCTATTACTCATCCTGGCTCTTCACAGCCTTCGTGCTCCCTGCCTTTCATTTCAGCCTCACACTTTTGGGATCTTTTCTTCTTCCTGGCTCCTGCTCTGTCCTGGTTTTTTGATTGAGTAGGTGTAGGATCTCATTAACTTTATGATAATCCTTGGCTGCCTGCTGATTTCTGTCTGATGTGCTCTAGTGTAGGAATGCTGCTGATGGTGTCTTGTGATAGCTGTAATCAGCTCTGTAATTCTTCTGCTTATCTGTGATTCAGGGAACAAGTGCTGCTTCTGAAACATCTGGTTTAGCAGTGACCCCTCCTAGGTAAAGTGAAACTGAGGAAGTGGGACCAGCTGTCTGAAAACCTGTGTGTAGGAAGTCGGCTTGAACTATAGCTCTGTCCCAGCATAATCTTAATCTCTTGAGTTCTGTTGCCTGTCTGTGTCCAGGAGGAGTCTTAGCACTGGATCAGTTAGTTCAGAATGATGTAGAAACAGTTCTTGTCTCTACAGTTCTGATGGAGAAACCAGTGGGAGGGGTGGGGTGTGGATTGTGTGCCGGACCTGGTTTTATCTAAGGCTGTTTCAGTGTCAGTTTTAACTAGCAGGTACAACTTACCTCTCTTTGGTACTGATACCTCAACGTATCTGTCAAGTATGATGTTGTGTAGGTTCTTTCACAACACTTTAGAGTAGCACTTGCTTAAATTACTGTTCCAGTCAACCACCTTGGGTGAAATGAAGGATGGAGCATAACCACATAATCAGGATAACCCGTAGTTCCTTTTAAAAATGTGTGTTGTTCTTGCATCCTGTTTCCCCTCCTCCCCTTTCCTGCTTCTGCAGTGGTCTTCTGTCGCCTCATTATTGCATTCAGGGATGTGAGATTTCCAGCAGATGTTCCCTGTTCCTTGCTGTAGTATTTCTCTTGAATCTTCTGTTTGACAGTGTTTTGTATTTTAAGTCTTCTTTACAGTATGGCACCTGTTACAGTGCTGGTGCGTTAAAGGTTTTCTGCAGCACTACTAATTGAATTGGGAACACCTTAATAGTGGGGTGAAAGGCTGATCAATGATTTCTGTCCCCTCCATCCATGAGTAACTGGTATTAGCAAGCACTGAAGGGAAAGTACTCTTCTCTAGGGATAAAACTGAAAGCATGCTGTCTTCTCATCTCTGTGGCTATGCAATGCAGACAAGTTTATCCTACTAGATTGTCTAACATCCCCTTCTCTCTCCTGGCTGCTTGCAGAAGAGACTAGAGTGCTATAGAAATTTCATGGGCCCGTGAAGACAGATAAGGTACTATACGGTGCTAATGGTAGTAACTAAGCACGAGTTAAATGGAAAGATGACAAATCTGAATTGGGAGGTCCCTAACCTGCAAATACAGGGATGCTGAAAGAGCATGTGGAGGAAAATACCAGTACTAGCTTTCTCTGTTCTTACTGTCCTCAGCAGTTCTTTGCTGGCCACAGCACTGGATGCTGGATTTAGGTGAAGTTTTGGGATGGATCTAACTCTAGTAGGATGAGGAGCTGCACTGTAAATGACTTGCTTCTCTTGTGCTCTAAGCAAAGATAAAACTTCTATTACGCAAGTCTAATCCATCTCCATTAAAAGATAAATGTTTGTTTGCTGTTTTGACAGTACAGGGACCCTCCTCACCTAAAACTCGTGAACCAGCAACAGTATGTCGGGGGACATGTGCTCACCGGACTGGGTGAGAATTACTGCTGGTTGGAAAATGTACAAGCAAGCAAAACCTCGCTGTTTGCTCCTGTCAGTACAGTATTGCTCCTGAATGTTGGGAGTGACCTGTTGTTAGGCAAGAAGGGAAACCCTGACTACGTCAGGGTGCTGAGTCGTGGCAAACTGTTAATTGAGGGCAAGTCAACAGCTGAAAAGAAATGGTGCAGTAGGAAACGTAAGGTCCTGACTCCTACAAAGCAATGACTTAAAGAATAAAGACTCATCAAATACCTGGAAAGCCAAATACCCAGCTTCAGTGAAGTGTGTGCACATGTGCATATACATACGAAGGACAGGTTTCTACAGATTCTGAGATTTGACTGAGGCTTTTAGGATATCTCTGCAGATAAATCTTATGAAGTGCAAGCCAGTTATCAGAAATACAAAGATGCATTAGTCGTGTTGGTAACACTACTTACATTTGTGTGCTTGATTGAGAACAGTGGTGTACAGTTCTGTCCCTGCTGAGGCTGAGTCTAATGAATGCTAAGGTTTTTTTTTTAGTCGTGATTTAGAGGATCTGAATGCTGACAACTCAGATGTCAAGACTGAATTAGTTGGCTCCATCTACCTGTTCCCAGGACTTGTGCAAAATGCCATTGCTTCATGTTACTGGGTGATGTAGTGCCTCCTCACCACCAATGTAAAGCCTAGTGCACCGATCTCTCTACAGCAGAACTTAAATTTCCTAGCTGTTTCAGATGGTTAGAAGCAATTTAGTATCCCACAGGGGAAAGTGTTACAAAGTTCACAGCAATAAGTTGTTACCTGCTTGCCTCTTGTATTACTCGAATTAGAGGAGGAGAACTTCCAAGAATGCTGCTGTGTAAAGCAGTGCTTTGGAGCTCAGTGTGGAAAACTAGATGCTCCACACTGTGGGAGAAGCTGAATTCACTTTGAATGTGTATTGAATATGGCTTTCATTAGTTATTTTGTTTAAATTGCAGATAAAACTCAGAGGAAACTTGCACAGATGCTGCTTTGGAGAACTTTCAGCCCAGGTTGCAGAGCTGAGCCTTGGTAAACCTGTCTCTATTACAGCACATTGCCATACATCTAAGTGCATAAGGTTGGTGGCCTCCAGGATCCACACACCTTAATCAGAATGCTTAGCATGTTTACCATAAGTTTAAAAATCTGTTCTTTATCTATCAGTCCTTTTATAGCTTTCTAAGTTCATGTAATGGCTAATATGCAAGAGTTCATTTTTAATATTTTAATTGATTTCTTCAATCAATTTCTGAACTTGTATTTATTAAATACTTAAACTCAGTATTACCTACTCAATGCCTTTTAAAAGAAGAGAGTTTTAATGGAGAATAAATTGAGCCTTAAACAAATGGTTACTTCTATATATTACCTCGCATCAGTGCTTATTTCTATTTGCAAAGTGTTCTCCTACAATGTAGTTGGTCATTCTTTGAGACTTTTTGTTTACGTGTGACAGTGTCATGAAGGCATCTCTTGTACGGATGTAGTATCCCTTTTCTTGGCAAATGCAGCTGTGATATTGTGTTTGTAACTGGTCCGATTTGACAGTAGGGATTAGTTGGAGTGGACTTTGAAGTCTCCAGCTGATGTTTCTTTTCTTGCAATCGTGGGTTTCTTAAACTCATTTAATCAAAAATTACAATTGTAGCATTGAAAAATGGCAGCACACTTTTTCCTTCTACTGAGTCTCTGAACTTGCTTGTTTACAAATAGCTTATTTATGCCTTTGAAAAGGGATAATGTGTCCTTTAAATTGGGCTGTATGCCTAGTCAGTCAGCTCAGCTTTGCCTGGCACATTGAGACATCTAATAGACCTCTGCACATGTAAATCTAATGCAAATAAGATCACTTTACATTTTATAGTTCCTAATATTTGTCTTTCTGAATAATATTTTAAAGCAATATTTGTTAAAGTTTTTCTTGCACTGTCACAAATTGCTTTTTAGTTGTTGTTTTTTTTCCCAATAAACAAGTTCAATATTAGAGACAAGTCATTGTAACAAGGGGAAAAGCACCAGGTTTCAGTGATACTAACCGCAAGCGTGCTTGAAACAGCCATTGCCTTCCTTATTGTTTACCTGATCAACGTTTTCTCTGAATACTTGAAAATTTTAACAGTAACACAGGTATAAAGAGCAGAATTAAAATGTACAAAGAACAGATGAAATCTTTTTGTTCGGTTTTTATTAACATGTTGCATACATGAGAGCTTTTTCTAGCAGTGGTTTAAAATGTCTAATTTTTTTTGCAGAAATTTAATAACTGCAGCTCACCTACTGCACCAAAGTTCTAGGTTTTTAGGAGCCCAGCTTTAGTCATTTGAACATGCTTCTAGAAATGTACATTTTTTCCCTGTAATAGCTAAATAACTTTGAGAAAAGCTCCAGTAAAAGCAGTGATGGATATACGAGGTTAAGCAGTTTAACACTCACAAATTGTATTGTGGATGATGGCATTTAAAACAATAAAAGATCACCAGTACAGTATCTCAACATTAATGTGTTTTATTGGTAATAATGCAGGCTGACTTTACAGTGTTAGCAGAAATAAAGATTCTGAGTCTACATTCAGTGTTGAATTTGAGTCCTGAAAAGAAGAGGACACCAGGTTTTCTGCTTGGGTATGGAAACACCGGATATTTTTTTCCTGTGGGGTTACTTGAATATTTTTTTTTTCCCCTGTTTGTACAAACTTTATAAACAGGCTGAGGCTAATACTTAGGTTTGCACTTTAATATCAGAATTAAACCAAACCTTGTATTCAAAGTAGATTTTTTTTAAGTGGTGGTTGTTGATCTTTTTTGTAGGTTGTAAGGAAGTAATAGGAAATAAAAGTAATTCATAAAAATCTTAGTTTTCCTTTGTCTAAGGGGGAAAAAGTTGGTTAATATTAATCAGTCGTTCATTCCTATGGGTAGTTATCAAACCAGTGTTCATCTTCATTGACCTCAGCGCAAAAAAAAAAAAAAAAAACTTAAAAAAACTTGAACTAGCTTAGAGTGACAGGACTGGGAAAACGAGAGATGGTTTCTTCAGCACACTGTGGGGGGAAAAAGGGACCAAAAGTTATTTTAGGCTTCCTCAATAGATTGCATGTGAAGTTGCTTATTAGAGTAAGAGGCTAATAATAAATGCAATATGTATTGTCTTTACTATGGCATCTGTTTAGGAGTTGTTCAAATCACTGCAGTAGGGCTCTACAAATAAAAATGTAACCTAACATCATGTATCTAATGTACTGTATCTTTATCAGTGATAGGTGAAATCTGGAATAACAAGTGCAAAAATGGAACAATTACCTATAATGCTTTGTAAAAAGTTTTTTCCGGTAGAACTCATTCTTGTCATTTTGTAAGACAACCCTACAGTCCACCTGTTTGTAACTTTTTTAATAAAATAGATACCTGTATTACCAAACTGAGGTGACCAATCTTTGTTCAATTTGTTCTTCTGAAGTGGGCTGAAGTGACAAGCTGCTTCTGCCCTTTTTTTTTGTTCTTTTGAGGTATTGCTTATTCTAAACACAGTAACCACATCTGAATTGTCGTGAATGACTCTGTCCAGCTCTGGGAAACAGGATGTACAACTCTGCCTAGACTGTGTGTAAAGCTTGCAGTCTTCTGTGCTCTGAGTAGAGAGCATGGGAAGCAAGAGCCATGCATTATCTTCCTGTGCAAGGCAGGCTCTGTCAGGAGCTGCAGGACTCCTGTGAGCTGGGGAGCCTGTTCAAAGCAGTGATGGTGCCCTTCCTCGCAGGCTGGTATGATGAAGCTTTGTTCAAAAGAAGTATCTGTGTTTGTCTTGTCCAAGTCTTTGATGTTCTTACTTTTCATAATGGCTTTTGTGTGTGTGAAGATGGCCATGAGTCTTGACAACATCATCTTACAGTGTCTCTGTAGCTGCTCTCCAGCATAGTAATCCAGAACTGGCATATTTCTACCACACTAGCAAAGTAAGCACTCTTGGAGCTCTGCCTCAGTAGAAGCAGAAGATTTTTCTAGAAAACCTTCCAGCTAAGAGTGCCCAAAGCGACTTGGTAACAATTACCTTAAATGCTCAGTGAAAGCCTTGAGTTGCTAAGTCAGTGATTGTCATGTAGGCCCTGTAACAAAAAGTGTGTCTTCCTCATGACTTACAGTCTTAGTACTGACCTTCATTATTGCATTTGTAACTAAAGCCATGTGTTAACGTAAAATGTGATTTAAACTTTAGAAAAACTTGCTACCTTAGTACCTTCGGTCCTCAGTGATGTGTCAATAGGCAAAACTACCTAGCATGCTTACCACCCGTGCTCCAGCTAAAACAGCATTAGCCTTATCTTGAAGGTGGGTTTCTATACTGTTTCTTCTTCCTGCTCGCACATCTTTCACTGAGGCGGAGGAGTAGTTTCCATCTTCAGCGGAAAATGACAAAGAAGGGCAGGCTCCCCTTCTAAGTGATCTTAGACGAAACGCGCATATCCTTTAACCTCCTCACCAGGAGGCTGGGGGTGAAGCATGCCCTGTTCTGACTAGTGGCAGCGAGTGTGGTAGCTGGCACAGTAGGACTGGTCTGCTTTGACATGTCTTAGTCTGATTTCTCATGTGGTTTAAAAGAAGTTGTAATTGAGCAATAATATTCCCAATTCCTTGTGGCACTGAGTATAACTAAGCAAGCTGCTTAGTGACAGTACAACATATTCTGGGTNGTCTGATTTCTCATGCGGTTTAAAAGAAGTTGTAATTGAGCAATAATATTCCCAATTCCTTGTGGCACTGAGTATAACTAAGCAAGCTGCTTAGTGACAGTACAACATATTCTGGGTTGGGGGTTTTAAGGAAGCATGGAAGACTTATGTTTAAGGCTGTTATCTTTCAAAAGCCTTGGTGCTGAGAGTGAATTTGGCTGCTGCTGCACAAACGGTTGAGTAGCGTCCTTTGTGAACTAGGTATGATAGCATCATGTTGCTTTAAACCAGGGCTAGCTGTTTTCAGGGGCTGTATAGATAGGTGTTCGTAGACAGCTTCTTTGGTTTAGCAGTTCCTGCTATAGAAGTTCAGACAGGTCCTGGAGAAAGGTCCCCGGTGTCCCACTTCCCTTGTGCAGCCAGAGGACAGGTATGTCCCCCCATGTCTTTGGAGAGCAGGAGCTAGCCCCAGTACAGGCTAGGGGCCTCTCTTCCCACCCTGCTCCCCCACGTAGCAAGGGTGACACATAAATAAATCGCTAACCAGGGTGGAGTTGGGCCTTGCAGCCCGTCTGGCTGCACTTGGGAATGAACCACCAACCATATGAACTCTGCAGTGGGGACAGCCCTAGGAGGAAGTGCAAGAGATACCCTGCGTGGGTGGAGGGTGAACCGCTGGCCACACCTCGGGTCGAGCAGTATGCTGTTAGCTGCCCTAATGGGCTTGACTGTAATTAGAGTTTGAAGCTAGGTAGAAGTGTCTAGCCTTAATTAAAATGAGATATGGATTCTAAAACAATATATATTGACGTGTTCAAGTTACCTCTGCTGAAAAGTCGGCAGTCCTGGTGGCTTGGTTTGGTTGTAGGCGCTTCAGTGTTTGGTGAGTCACTGCTCACTTACTCGGCAGCTGGAGGAAGTGTGCATAGAGCTACTGTAGCTGCGGGCAAGCTCTGTCAAGAGGTGAGGTGGCCCTGTGCTCTGCACTCTGTGAAAGTGAAATAACATGGCTTTTGGGGGGTTTTTTTAGCAGCCACTTTTATCTCTGCCCGGTCAATGCAACTGCGAGGAGCAGAGAAGATGGACTTTGAGCTGTAAATCAGCAAGAGTGTTCAAAGGTCATATCCTACATGTAGTAGTTTTGTTGGCTCTGCTGAGGGCAGCATTGAGCTTACGATAGCTTGGCTGGCAGTGATGATACAGTTCAATTGCAAGACTGTAAGGGATGAAATTTGCTGTTTTTTGTGGAAACAGTGTATTTAGTATGGAATCAATAAATAAAAAAAAATTACTTGCCTTTGGTGCTCTCTTTCAAAGCTGAGGTTCTCTTCAAGTCCCTCAAAAAAGTCTGGAGCAATAGTTGCAATAATTACAAGAATTGATGGGGAAGAGTCTCATGTTGCAGGAATGTTTATATTTGGTTTGTGATGTGTCTGTGCTCCTTAGTGTTCTGCTGGTTCTGTCCGAGAGTGCTGTGACAGCTTTCTAACAGTGACTTATTTCCTCCAAATCATATTTCCAGTGATCAGGCTTCATGGAACTTGAAATTCTGGGACACTACTGGTTACTGGGCGATGTCAATTGTTCTTGCTTTGGAAGAAAAATGGTAATCGTGGCACTTCCCTCCTGGGGGCACAATGTGGAAGGCTGCATTAAAGATGGGGAGGTGCTTAGACTTACCTGGAATTGGATGCACCAGCATTGTAGAATAATTTTGAAATTGGACTTCTAGCATGTAAATAAGTAAGTGGGCTAGAACTTAAAAACAAAGTTAAAAATTTCTCAGCTATATGAAAGGTGTTAGTATCTTTCATACATTTATGATACTATAATGTAACTAGTTCAGACTTGGACTTCTAATGCTTCTACTAAAAGGTATAATTGATAAATGACTGCAACTCAGTAAACCAAACAGACAATCAGCTTTTGGGGAAATTTCTGGCTTTGCAAGTTAATTTTTCTTCTTTTTTCCTGCCTCTAGGCTGCCTATTTTGTCTAGTTTTATGTCCTTAGAAGATCTGCCTTGACATTAGATTTAAATTACCTGGTCAGCACAGAAAAGAGAAAATGTATTTGCCATTTGTGGCATTCCTTAAGGGCTACTTGTCCTGTTGAGAACTGACACATAGGATGATTAATCATCAGCTTGGGATTCATCCTACTGCTGTAATAGACCTTAGACCCTTTTTCTTAAAAGCAAATTAAAAATGATATGTAATCAGCAACAGCATGGCTGCTATGGGAAAAAAAAAAGAAATGAACTGAATTTTCAGCAAAGCTCATTTATGTGGGAAAAGAGAGAAAGCTTCTCACAGCATAGCTGAACTGCTGGAGCAAGCTGCAGTTATGTGCCAGTGGTGGAGAATTTTCGAAGATTGCATTGGATAACCACTGCTGGAGGAAGGATCGTGTGTGGGCTGTATAGTCTGTGCCTCTGTATGTTGGGTTGTCACGTGTGATCTCTTGAGGTCCCTTGCAGCCTCATGTCTCTGTGACTGCTGTCGCATTACTGATCCTGGCATTGGTTTCCATTCAGACTTCCAGGCATTAGCACAGACTTGCCAAATGCCCTATGTCTAATCTCAGTAATGCAGATGTATTTTTTTTAATAGGTTAGAAGAAACATTTTGGCTTCAGGGCCTGCCCAGTGTCAGACTGTCGTTAGAAGTACTTTGGAGTCCAGCTGTGTTCCTTTCCTTTTAACTGGCTAATTTGTTTCTCTATTAGCTGTCAGCACAGTATCTCAGGCCATCTGAGTTGTTTCATCTCAGGGCCCAAATTAATAATTTAGAAAGGTTTTATGAATGTACCCGGGAAACCTTGGGCCACTCATGGTATAGGAATGTTTCCTGTTCTTTGAAACACGTCTGCCTCATAGCTGCCACCATCTGCCAGAAGGGCCTGGAAGAGGAACCATGAGACAGGGATTGCATTTGATCACTACAAAAGTACCAAGCTCCCAGCTTCAGATGGATGCTGCTCTGTTGTCCTCCACTGCCTGCTATGAAGAATGGCTTTCACACAACTTCAGCTCTGCTTTGAGCTATACACCTGGAATTTGGCAAGCCTTGGTAGGACTGAAGTGCGATAAGGGTCTTTTGAGGGAGAATAAAAGGAAAAGAAGGGAGTGGGGGAAGAGAGGCTACCTGGGAGGGAAATGCGTTAACAAAACTCAGGATCAAGATCCATGTGGTGAGATGGGTCTGATCCATTGGCCTGGAGGCACCTGGAGAACACGTGCATTTCTCTGTCTAGATGTAATCAAGGCTTAGTCAACCAGAGTTAGTTGTCTTGAGCCAAGAGGGAAACCACATCTGTCGCGAAAATAAGCAATATAGTTCCTTAGAACTCCAACCTTTCCACTAGGATTCAGTCTCTTCACCCGGCATTGCAGACTCAATTCGGCAGCTTCCTCAGACGAAGCCTTTGGCCGTAGGATCTTTCCTGAGATGCTCAGCAAAGGTTTTCACCATCCTGGATTTTAATTCCCTTCTGAAGAGCTGCTGCTGCTGCTTCTAGTCTCATAACTCTGTGTTGCCAGAGCTGTGTGAGCAGAAGAGCAGACCCAGCCCACCTGTCATTCAGATTTCTGTGGTGTGGTACATAGGGTCTATGATTTTTCCCTTGGGACACAACCTAGGAAAGACCTGGATGTGACTCATGGAGAGCCTTAGGGAGGGGGTTGATTGGTTTGACTTCATGACAGCACCTGCGAGGGCAGAGAGCCTGAGCATCCAGAGACCTCGTCGCAGCACTGCGGGATTACAGGTAAATTTACAGTGCTTTTGTCTTGTTGGCGTGAGGATGTGCAAGTGGACCGGGAAGAATTCATACTTGAAACAAATGAGGGACAGCATATGCAAGTCCTGTGCTTTGTACTACTATAAAGATGTAGTGAGATGCATCTCCCCTAGCCTGAAACGACTGAGTGCTAAGAGATGCCCGAGCCTTTGCAGGCGTCAGTGCTCCTTTGGCTTGATACATTTGCAAGGCTTGCTTTGTTTGTATAAATTGCTTTCTCGTGTCTTGGAAGTGATCTGTTTGAATTAAACATCAGTGAGTGCTTTTTGTATAGCTGTGCCAACAACAGATTGCAACTGGCATATTAAAAATGAGATAATGTCTTCTGGATAATAGCAGAATCAGGCTATTATTTGGGTTTCTTTTATAGCTTGTGCTATCATTTGAATTTGCTTACAGCGAACTGCCTTCTTCAGTGCCTGGTAATAGTTTTTACATAGCATATAAAACCTGAAAAAGGAAGAAAAGTCAGCAGTATTCACCGATGCACGACAGAGCGTGTTACTGCTGTAGGGAGCGCTCGTCCCTGCGAGCTGCGTTGTCGCCTGTGTTTGTTGTTGGGCGCAGCCTCCGCGAGAGGGAGCTTGGAAGCAAAGGTCTGGTTCGGCCTGGCAATGGGCCTGCTCTGGCCCTGGAAACAAAACGTGGTTCTGCACGGGCTGAAAACAGAAGAGAAATGGAAATAAATTTGTATTTCAGGACTTTGGTAGCGTGGCGTGAGTATATCTTAATAGGACTTCAAAGAAAGTTTTGCACTTACACTTCATTTGTCTGTGGGGTATCTGGAATAGCAATCATATTCAGAGTCTTTTGTCCATCATCAAGGTTACTTATGATTTCCTACTCTGTTATTACAGGTAGGTAAAAAGAGCCATTTACCTCTGAAGATGAAATAAAATAAAATTAAATAAAAATATAATCACGATAAGATTTGATATGACTCTGCTTCCTTGAGCATCAGAAACTGTTACTAAAAAAAAAAAAGCGGGGCAAGTCTTTTACCTTGGCTTAGTGCTTAACTCAGCTAAACCTATTTCTTTTTTTATTATTATTGCAACCGGGTCCTGCAGCTGAAACAGCACCATGCTTCTCACCATGTCAGGGTCACGCTCTGCTCCCACACACGTTCCTGCAAGTTGTACTGAACTTGGGTCTGCTGGTTTTGCTGGGATGCCTGCCTGCAGGAAAGCTGCCTGCACAGCAACCAAACCGCTCCCAAAACCCCTGTCCCTGTTTATCTTGTAATCGTCACTAGCTGAACACAGGTGCAAATCATTTGTGTAGCTAGCATGTAATTGTGTCATCATCTGCAGTGGAACCACCCTGTGTGAGACTCAGACGGTGCAATTTTTCTTTAAACTTGTCTTAATTTCCAATTAATTTCTGATTTAATTAATTTCTGATGCTAGAGGTGTTCACCTTCACTTCTCCTGTCAGCGTTCTTGTACAGAAGCTGCTCCCGTCCTGTCGGTCTCATCCAGTTTTGCAGACAAGTTATTAATGCTGATCAACGCCAGGATGTCCGTGGAGCTGCTTTCAGTGAATAATATTTGTGATGTTGCATTGCGGTAAGTACAGCTCTCAGTAGGAATGTTAGCAAGGTGAGGAGACACCATGGTAGGATATTCTTGGGTAGGTTTGGGGCAAACTGGAGAAAAAATACTGCTGTATAATGTTACCTTCTGGTATCAAAACAAAGCACTGGTCAGAGAAGCCTGATCCTGCAGTTGGAAGCTAATGGGCAAAACCTACCTAAACACAAAATGAAAAGTGCAATGATTTCCATTTTCCCAGCAATTACTTACAAGTAATAAGTTACAGCACAGTGATGTCAGACTATTCAGCTGATGTTTGGCAAGTAAAATTTGATGGAAAAGCAAATGTATCGTTGTTATAGTCAAGAAATAGCATGGTTCTGGGGCAGAAGTTTTTAGAAGGGCAGGACTTGGATGGTCAACTGTAACTGTTGAGATGAGATATGCTCAAGATATAATAGGTCTTGTGAAGTCAATGAAAAATGATAGTTATTGTTAAAGGGTTGAAGGCAGGACCAAGTGTGCCTGGACTGTCCATAACAGACATGCGTCTGAGTAATCCCTGGCTTTTCCAGCCTGCTGCAGTATTTCTCCTGCCTCAAGTTTAAGGTCTTTCCTAGGACCTACACTTGGATCACCCCTGCAGCTTCCAGCAATTTCTTTGTTTCCCTCATAGTTTGGGAGCACAGCATACATATCCTCCTGGAATGGTCCCGCATGTATCAAGAGAGCTTTGTTCTTCTCTCTTTAAGCCAAACAAACTCAGTTCTTTCAGGCTTTGTTTTTTGAAAATACCTTTTTTTGGGCATATTTTATAAAAAATTTACAACAACTAGTGTGTAAGCCAGGGCCCTATCTGAGAGCGAAAAATTTCCTTTTGGTGTGGCAGCAGGAATATTGTAGGTACCCTATTCTGGAAAGAAATTTCCCTGTTTTGCCGTATTCGTGCTGTGCCTGGTATTTATTAACCAGCTGGTGATATTCCTTTTGCACGTCTAGTGCTGTTCAGAAGGGCTTTGGCTGTGCCCGAGCCTGCTCCCAGTGATGGCAGGCAAGCAGCCGTGTTGCTCGCTGGCCCTGCAGTTGGCAGGGTTATGGTTGGGTGAGAAGTGAAAGTGGACATTCTCCCAGCAGCTCCAGCTGAGAAAGAGGAGGTCTAGCATAAATATATTGAAAGGCCACCACAGACCAAAGTCCACATAGGTGAGTTCCTGTCTCCTGCAGCTGCCAATAGCAAATGTTTTGCCTGTGGAAAATGGGATGAATTCTTCTCCTTCTCAACAATGAGCTGGGTGCAGGTTCTTGCCTTTTGGACCACGGCGTTTAAAATCTCTCTTCCATGACTTTATCTAGCTGTTATCTTTTCCTTTACTCTAAACCAAACTGGAAGATAAGCATGACAAAGCACACAGTACAGCAGTGCACAGAGCTGTGGCTGCGGCGATGCAGGGGGAGGGAGCATGTTACATCTCTTCGCTGCCAGTTTGCTCTCTCAGAGCCTGCTCCTCTGTCAGGAGGGACTCGGGGAGGGACTGGGGAGGTTTGGGGCATTTCCTCACCCATCCCAAGGGCCCAAAGCGAACCCTTTTGGAGGAAGGCGGCTGAAGTCGCTCACTGACCGGTGCTGGTGGCTCACCATTTCGGGAGGCTCTGTGGAGTGTAACTACAGTGACTCAGCTCTCTGTCAGCCATCCTGCATGCTACCGCTTCTGAGGCCAACAGGGGACAAACGAGCAAACCCTAAAGTCCAGTGTGAAAATTCACCTTGGAAAAGAGACAACAGGGTTTGGGAGGAAGGAGACTTCTTGTTTCTTGCTGCGCTCAGTCCATCCTGGCAAACATCAGGGTGTTTGAGAGGCTGAAGAAGACCCTGATTCAAGGCAATACCATCCAGCCTAATAGGGAGTTGGACGCACTTGCTGGACAGAAGTCCTTCCTGGGAGAGCTGGTGCAATACAGGATGGTGGTAGCAGGGTCCAGGGTATTAAAAATCAAGGGATGAGCTGACTGAGCAAACAGCCCTGAAGCAGTACTCATTGCAACACGCTGCTGCTCAGATCCCTCTGTGCTTCGGTGCTGCTGCTAGGGGTCCCCTCCCTGCCTGCTGGAGTGCTTGCGCTCACCCTTCACCTCTTCCATGCTTTCCTGCACTATTTCCACATTATTCCTTGCCCCCATGGATAAGGAGGACATGTGTGTCTGGCTGGAGGTCAGCACTGGCTCAGGCCAGGAGCCAGGACTGCTGGTCCTCCCCATGCATCCTGCTCTGTCCAGTCCTAAAGTTACCTCTGAAAGAAGGAAGGAGATGGGTGGGAGTAAAATGAGTCTCTTGTCTGCTGAGGCGGTGGATGTTCTCTGCTCTCAGCAATAATTCTCACATCCCAAGGGGTCTTTGCTTGTCCCACATCTCTTCTGGCTGTCCCGTACTCTCCTACTTGAAAAAAAGGTCCTCCTTTACCTTGTTTGCCTCTACTGACTCCACACTGTCTGCATGAATGCCTCTATAGGGTGGCTAGAGGCTGAATGCAGTCCCCTTCCTTCATTATGTGATAGTGAAAAAACCCCTTTTTTTACACCCACAACCTGGCTGGTCGGTGCTCATCTTCTAATAGGATCCATGGAGCCCAGGTTCAGCACCCCTGGCATGCCAGGAAAGCCTGTAGCACAGAGGCTTGGCTTCTTCTGGGGTCTGGGGGCTCCTCCATCACACCCCTGTGCATCCTTCCTGCCAGTCCAGTGCTCCCAGTGTCGCTGTGGCAGAGCCGTGCTTGTGACATGTGAGCCGCTCACAGGAGTGCTGTCCTTCTCCTCCATGCCCATCGATATCTGATGAGCAGGAACGTTTAAAACTGCAGAGAGAAAGCGCACTCAGCCCCCTCCAATCGTTTGTACCTGACACCGCCCTTCTCCCGTGACACAAAGAGCTGAGACCCCGGGCCAAGGGCAGCACTGGAAATTTGGTCCCCAGAAGCTGTGCCTGCACGCTCGGTACAGCCAGCCCCTCCCAGCCGCTGGCAGAAGATGAGCTCAGCTGCTTTGTGGAGCAGATTCACATGGAAAAGCAGATATGCTTTATCTTTTATGCTTTATTTTTGTCCTGGTCAGTGGAAGACTAACAAATATTCCTGTAGCTGAAAAGCTCTAAATTTTTCCTCTCTGAAGTCCAGATGGCAAGCTACGTGTGTACCTTGACAGACTCTGTCCTGGTATCTCCAGGAGTATTTGGGAAGTGTAAGAGGGACCACAGCAAACAGCCTGGAGTGACTAAGAGTAGATGTTTCAGTGGAAACCAGGAAGGGAGCAACGAGCAAAATCTCCGCAGCACTTAATGTGGCTTTTTCGGTTTGCTGGGATGTGTTACCATTGCTCTGGGTCCCACAGGATCATGCACAGTTGTGGCTTTTTCTGGCAGCAACAGCAATAACGATCCCCTATGACAGTCCAGTGCCTGCCTTCTGGCACTACCGAATGCATTTATTTCTGCAATGGAGGCTCCAGCCCAAACACTGCCTTCATCCAAATGCTCAGCGAGGGAGGCTCTGCCAGACGAGAGCAGCTGGAGAGGTCAGGCTCATCATGTCCCCGTAGCAGCTGGGGCAGAGAAGCGGTACAAGTGCAAGCCCCAGGTACCCACTATGCTGGGGAGGATGCACCTGGCAGTGGGGTCTGAGGCCGGGGGATTTCAAGGTTGGGCAGCTGGCTGTGGCACTTGGAGGATGAGCCGATTCCTCACTGGTCCTATGGTAGCTATCCCTCTGGGATACAGCAGCACAGCCGTGTGTGTGCATATGTGTGTGGGGACGTGGGCTTTTCAGGTGTGAAATGGGAACCAGATTATCTTGAAGGCTTGTGAGACTTCATTAAGTTGGCAGATCACGGTGTGAGATGGCAATTAGCAGCAGGCCGTCTCTGCCTCCCCAGGAAGGCTTCCCACCTGGTTTCAAGTTCTGTTGGAAACATTTCCCAGTCTCCGACAAAGTACACCAGCCTGTCTGCCTGGCCTGCGTGCATCTGCTCAGCAGACAAGACCTTATCTGCCCGCCTTATGGAGCAAGCGTGAGACTCGCCACATCGGCCGAGCGTGGCTGCTGGCCAGCTGGTGTGTCGGCGCACCTGAACCAGACCAGAGAAAAGGCGTGCTTTGTGACTTTGGCTGGAGAGCCACCCGGCTCTTTTTCCCCAATTCCGCAGCACAAAGCGTGGCTCCCTTTGCCCTCACATCGCTCACCACCAGCTGTGAACATTCTGTGTTTATCTCAACCCCATTAGTGCCACTCTTGGCAGAGTTGCTGCACAGCCTATTCATACACCCATAGTTCACAGGGGGAAAATATCCTTCAATACAGTGGTGACATCTGAACCAGGGGCGGTATCAGTTTGGGGGTTTTTTAAGTTGTTTTTTTAGGTATTCAGTTCCTTTGCTCCAGCCTTCGCTGCACATCTGTGACTGCAGCCTTATCCATCCAGCTGAGAGGGAAATTATGTGTGCAAGAGGAGTCAGGGCTCCCTGCCCAGCGCGCTGCTCACATCGCTAGGACTCCCGTACCTGCCGCACGCTCAGCCACATGCTTGAGGATGCTGCACCTGAAAGTCCAGTTTCTGGATGACTCCCAGAAGATCTTTGTAGTTGATGTAAGTGGGTATCCTATTCTTACTGGGTGTTTTGTGCTGATTATTGAAGCCCTTGCTGCTCTGAAGGGTTGCATGGTCTCTGATAGCTTCTGGTTTTCAGCTTAAAAAAAAAAAAATAAAAAAGCAAAAAAAACCTCAAATCCAAAACAAGAGGTGGTAGTGCTGATTGCTAACTGTCTTTCAGCACGAGTGTGCTCCTGCTCTCCCTTCTTATTGACATGATTTATAAAGAAGGAAGACTGGCTTTTACTTATCTGGCTGTCATCTTTTTGAAATCAGCAAATATGAAATTATGATTTTAACAAGTGTCGAGTTCTTATCATTTGTTCGGCTGCCAGTATAAGCATTCAACAAGGAAGAAAAATCTGGGAACAGAATAAAAACAGGATATTGAACCGAACTACCCATGGTGAGAAACACCTGCATGCATCTCCTCCTGTGCATTCAGTTGAAAAAGAAAACAGCGTGATTTTGAGAATAGCTGAGGGAAAAAACTCACTGTATCTTTTTTTCTGCATGACAGTGTCTGACAACACACTGTCATTAATAACTCTCATTTAATACATGCTAGTTCTGAATACTAACTGCTGAAATGTTTTAGATGTTAAGTATTAATATGTATGGTGTTAGAGTTATATATACGTATATAGATAACTGAATCTAGATACAGCTTTACTATGTGTTACACTTTTGTACAAGTGTGATTGAGCATTTACTTTTGGTTAGTATTTGATAACCACAGTAGCTAATTTAATTAGATAATTCAAGTAGATCTGTTCTAGCACTTACCTGCATCTTCTGTGGGAACAGAGTGCTTTGTACACAACTTGTTTTTTCAAGTTCTATTACTTTTGTTAGACAGTCCTGTCCTCGGGTTTTATAGCACTGGCTGGGAACTGCTTAGTCTCAGACGTACTGCTTGTGTCTTTGCAATAGCAATTTTGCACAAGAGAGGACTGTAAAGCAATTCCATCACTTGGCACAGTATGGAAGGTGTTTGTTTGATTTAATTTTATTAATGTATCCTAGACCTGCACTCTACTTAAAAATTAGACTAGTAATTTAAAAATGCTTTTTTTCCATATTGATTAGATCAAGGCATAGTGAGATACAATTTGAAAGATACTGCTGGTACAATATTGCTGTATTTTTTTTCCATCTCTGCTTTCTTATTTACCCAAAACAATTACAGCACTATAGCTCTGCACGGCATGTTATTGCAGCAAATATCTTCCATTAGAGGAACTCCTGGTCATTTTCTTTTTTAGCATGGAATGGTATTGGAAACCCCTTTTAGGCATTTCATGCATTTGATGCTGTATGGGTACAATAAATGAGTAGTTGAATTAGTGAATTCTCCATTATAGAAGAACTGCTTTGGGCTAAGTTTTAAGCACGTATTTCAAGCAATTCTTCCTAAACCCCTCCTGACTTTGGAAAGCTCTTTTGAATGTGTGGTACTTCAGTATAATGGGAGGGAAAAAGACAAAAGAGAGAAAAGACAGTGGGCCTCATTCCCCCTCCACCTCGCCCTCAGCTTATGCCTTTATACCTGCCCCACGTGGGTATCATCACAGCTGCCCGCACGTGCGGCAAGGTCTGATTTCCAACCTGGCTTTGAATGAGTTCCTCCCTGGGAAGTTTTCTGCCTCCATTCGCATTCTCACCGATAGCTGGGACCTGGCACCCTCCAAATGGCTGCTGAGCTCCTGGGATTTCCTCCGGCTGGGCGCTGGAGGTGGTTGCCAGGATGGCACCTGGCAAGCCAGGTCTGAGCCACCAGGGCAGGGGAAGGCAGGGGCCTGGCACATCTCCGCATGTCCCCCATTGCGCCTTCCCTGCTGAACACCCTGGGCTTGACCCATGGTATGGACAGGGCCTCTGTTGGGATGCTGCTGACCATGCCAGTGAGCCCCGCACCTTGCACTGGGAGGACACTGGGATGCCCTGCCCCAGTGCCCGGGCACAGGGAGAGTCACAAGCCAGCCTGTAATGGCTCTCTTGCACTGAGAGGAGATATTGCAAAGCTGCCTCCCTTCTTCATTTTCCCTGGACACATAGAGCTGTGATCTGGTATGTGTTTTTCCCTATCAAGTCACTCCTCTTCTCTCTGGAAAGGGTTTAAACAATGTGGCCCTGAGCCTGGACAGCCTCGGGAGCCCTCCCAGCATCACAGAAAGGGTGAACCACTTTGCAGCCCAAACATCTCTGCTAGTCGAATTTGCTACAGGGCAAGATTCAGTGGGAAAGAATAAAAGAAAGAAAAGGCAAAGCAAACAGCCCAGAAGAGCTAATTGCTGAGGCTGAGCAAAGGATGAAACCTCCTGTGGTCTCGTGTCCCTTATGATGAATAAAGGTGAGAATTCATTGACAGGAGGTGTGCAGAGCTGGCTGTGCAGCAGCTGGTCCAGCAAGGGTACAGGGAGCATTAGGGCTGGTGGCTTTTGGTGCGTGGCATTGCATGCCAGCTGCGGCCATGCAGAAGACACTGACCAGGGGACATCTCTTGAGGTGATGCGGAAAAATCACACCAAATCCCACAAATTGTTGCTCTTCCGCTAAACCACAGACCTGGGTGCAGAAACCTGTTCTACAGGGAATGCTGCAGAAATGTGGTTTTGCTGTTGAAGAGCAAGCGCTGCCAGGGTGACCTCTGGGGATGGGTGTGCGTGTCGCTGTGTGTCACACATTTTGCTGTCTGCATCTGGATATTTCTCTTGCTTTCTTACTCTGCTTACAGTCCCAGCTGCTTCCACAGTGGAGAGGAGGGGTGAGCACAGCATCTCCTTCCCAACGTCTTCTGCACAGGGTTTTCTGCCTGTGGGTGCTAAGCTGGCCCTGCAATGTCATCGAAGGCACATTCAGGGTCAGACATGGGGTGCCCAGCCTCACACGTCACGCTCCTGCTTTGCACCATGCTGCTCCTCCGGCACAGTCCCTGCTATTGCCTGGTGCTGTCCCGAGCACAACTGTACCCTGGTATTTGCAGCAGCACCGGTTGGGGCTTCGGAACCCCACAAAGCCAGGATGGGGCACCTGCAAGCACCACTCTGCAAGAGGAAAGCCTCTGCTTTTAAACCATGCCCTGCATCACAGGGCTGTGTCTCCCGAGTGAGCAGGTTTTCCTGGGAATGGAGCTGCTCATCTCCACTGCCCCAGGCAGTGCTGGGCTTGGAGGAGAGCTGGTTGCTCCCAGCAGACATGCAGCGGGTAATAACCTGGTAAGAAATGCTTGTCTTTCCTGGCTGCCTAACAAAGACCAAAGCCTCTCATGATAGAAAATTCTAGCTTGGAAATCCAGATTTATAATTGTTTTAATTACCCTTGTGATCTAGTAATTTTGAGGAGAACCGGGAGTGCTGCAGAGTGAATGCTGTTATTACACTATCACTTTTCAGCAGCCTTACAGCGCGAAGCCAGCAATTTCATCCCAGGAGAAGCCGTGAAAGGTGGTTATTAGGGCGCATCACTGCCAGCAGCCGGGGTCCTTCCTGTCCCTGCTGGGATCAGCCGCTGGCGTGGGGAGCTTCAGCCTGCCCTCACCTCCATCACCCAAAATGCCACAATTTAGCAGCTGTCTAACCTGGCCTCTCTTCTCCAGCTTGCTTTTGCACTAACCCTCGCTTATTTTTGGTGTACTTTTCACGAACTGATAAAGGAGCAGCAGGGATTTTGCTGGGGTGGGTCACTGCCAGGTTCATTTCTGGAGATTCCTGGAGCATTTTCCGAAGTCAGGGGCCTCCCAGGTTGCTCCCCAGCTGTGTCACACAGCACAGCAACAAGTCAAGCAAACACCTGCCAAGTGTTTGTGTTTACTGGGAATAACTACAGCCTGGTGTAGTTATCAGTGTGTAGCACCACTTAATTAATATTGCTAAAGTGCACAGACGACCCAGGGCCCAAGGCGCAGGATCTCCGCAGGGTCCTGTTGCTGTTAATTGCCATTAACCATAATCGCAGCTTGTCCCCAGCAATCCAGTTGCCGGCAGTCGGGGCACATGGGCTCGCTGCACAGGTTTGAGGTGTGCTCCGGTTTGCTTTTAATCAAGCACATTTGCCATGGCCATCCCTGGGTCAGGCAGATGCTCGTCCCAGGGATCGCTCACTGGTTTGCCAGGAATAGATCTGTCCGAGCAGCGACGTTTGCAAAAGGTGAGCCAAAAGCAGGATTTCTTTCCTTTTCCTTTCATTTCTGGTTTACATTCCTTAATAAAGAAAAGAAGTGATGAGAAGAATCTGATTTCCAAAAGCCAAGGTAAGGGGCCTGCAGTGTGCAGCCATCCTGTCCCACATGCTGAAACAGCAGCATTTATTGAGTAAAGTTTAGGGAATGAGGAAAACCCCACAGCTCCTCTCAGGGTGAAGGCAGGGAGCTAATCTTCGCCCCCATCTCACTGAAATCCTGTCGCTGCTGCTGTCAGCACTGCCTAACCCGCTGCTTCCATGGTGTGTGTGTTTGCTAGCAAAAATCCTGTGGAAAAGGGCTGTTCAACCTCACCTGCAGCCACCTCAACCTTGTGGAGAAGGAATACTTCGGGCTGGAGTTTCACAGCCAGACTGGGAACCACGTGAGTATGGGTCATGGCACAAGGCCCCGGTGCTGCACCATGCTGCATCCTTGCAGCAACCACCTGCATGGCTGGGGGCTTGCTAGCACCTCCCTGAAATACCACATGGAACATTTCTACAGAAAGGTTTACCACGATGCCAAAAACTCCTTACAAATTGGAGTTATGAGGGGAGCGACAAGCCAGCTGGCAAAGACCCAGTGGTAGCCATGGCCCATGGGTTTATCCGTAGCCATCCGCGGGGTGTGGGGTGGCCTCGGCAGGACAGCTTGCTGCAGAAGCTGAGCTGGCCAACACTTCTGTGTTGCGTTCTAGCATGATGCTGCTGCTTTTATTCCTCTTGTCTCTTGTGCTCTTTATTCAACCAGTTCTTCATTGCCTTATTTCAGGTCTGGTTGGAACCACTAAAACCCATAACAAAGCAAGTCAAAAGTAAGTATTTCAAGAATAAAATTATTCTAAATCCCTGCCAGTGACAGGCTAGGGCAGGCACATTCATGCAGCCTTTATTCCTTGGGGATGGGGGCTCTGGTTTCCAGCATTTACCTGAGCTCATTTTATAGCATGAAGCTGGGTAGGATTGTTTGCAAAGACACCACAGTCCATATAAAATCCTGTAGAAATACCGCTGTCTTTGCAATCTGGTATCTGCACCATCTTAGGCTTGAGCTGTTTATAACCTGGCAGCTTGGCAGAGGAGCAGGGGCGGCTGCGTGCGTGCGTGTGCGTGCATTGCTCTGCTGGCAGAGTGACAGGCATCGCTCCCTGAGTGCCCTCCTTTCCCCTTTGCAGCTCTTGGCAGCCCAGATGCCTGTGTGAGCGCTGCATGCAGCAGGGTTAGTTGTATGCCTCACGGGCTCTGCCACTCCTCTCCAGTCCCCAGCCCCCCCGGGCCGCTGCACGTTGGTACTGCGGAGCCTGACCTGAATTCAGGCTCAGCATCCCCTGCTGTGGCCACAACCAGCGCTAACAGAGTGCCCCTTTCAACCTATGCCTGTTTCTACCCCCACGATGAACCAGACAACATTGCCCCCAAATACGTGCTGACTAGGCGGTAATCAAGGGCATGAGACCACGACCCCCAGTATTTGCCACAGGGAGACTGTAGTACAATGTTTGCATTAATTTCTCTGTGAGGGGAAAGCCTGATAAAGACCTTGCCCTTTCAGGGTCCATCAGAAGTGGGATTATTTCAGACACCAGTTTCTTCTATCGTGTCCCTTCTGGCCTGCTCTTTCAGGACCCTGTCCCTCCAGGAGCTCCTGAGCCATCCCACAGTGTCCTGGGACAGTCGATGCCTACAAAATTGCCTCCCTCCCTCCACGCTCTTTGCCTTGGTCTTAGCTGCTTCCTCTCACTCATCTCACAAAAAAGCTTTGCCCAAACAGCCTCCTAAGGAGCTGTTGCATCCCAGGTGCTTGGAGGGCTGAGTTTAATGTTGATGGCAACTGCGCCGGGGCTCTGGCCGTGCTCCAGACAAGCACCCCTGGCACCACTCCACGGAAACCGCCCTCTTGGCAGAGGTCTTTGCAATTTAAATAAATGCTAGGGCATTTTCCCCTTTAGTATTATGTAGGTGTCCAGCTCCCTGTTCACTTCCATTGGTTACACTGGGGGTCTGGGCAGGCTCGTCATGGGGGCAGGATGGAGTCCATGATGCTCAGGGCTTCCAGCCCTGATTTGTAAGGGCGCAGAGTAATTTGCTCTGTAAGGAGACAGCATGTGTGAAGAGAGTTGTAAATGTTCTCAATAGACACATAAAAGAAAACTTATGAAGATGTTGTGTTTTAAGATCCTAAGGAGGTTCTTTTCAAATTTATGGTGAAATTTTTCCCAGTGGACCCCGGCCATCTGAGAGAAGAGCTGACCAGGTACAGTACTTGTTCTATTACTGTCTTACCACACAGTCCTATATTTTTGCAATTGCGAAGAATGCATTTAATTCCTTATCTCCATCCTCCTGAACCTGTCTGTTAGCAGCAGTTATTCTAAGTATTGAAACAGCTCTGTACTTCACAAATCAAAACCCAAGAGAGTATTTTTTCTGGATCCACTTGAAGGATCAGCCATCTTTAAGATGCTGCACTTTGTTTACTGCCAGACGCTTTAGCAGTTGGGCACTGTCTGACTTCGCTCAGTCTAGCTCCTGCCTCGAGCTGTGTTCTCAAAGAAGAACTTTGATTTTATTTTTTAAACGACATTGTTAGCTGTTATGAATTAGAGGAAGCACTGCAAACAGAAGCTAAGAATAAAAGCAAGACAGTGCTTCTGCAGAACATTAGCTCTGAGAGATGCAAATAGCATCTCCAAAGCATAAAGGAATGTTAACTCTGAAACTTAGTAATGGGCATTTCAGTGGCAGGGGCATACTGGTCATGGTGGTGCCCAGCCGTAGTCTTCCACAGGGGCTGCCGGCTCCTCCTGTGACCTCATGGACCTGCATCCCTTGGGGTGAAACATGGGCGAGATGTACGGGATCCGCCTGCACCCAGGGAGAGGCACAGGGGCAGATGTCTCCCCTGCAGCAGGGCCCTCGGGGCTCAGCCTAACACCAGGCTCTCTGCTGAGCCCGGCTCACCCCCAGGGCATGCTCCTGTCCCCCTCCACAGGTACCTCTTCACCCTCCAGATCAAGAAGGACCTGGCACTGGGGCGGCTGCCTTGCAGCGACAAGAGCGCAGCACTGCTTGTCTCCCACCTGCTGCAGTGTAAGCGCAGACAAGTGCCCACAGGGCCAGTGCTCCTTCCCAGGGGATGTGGGACACCAGCAGGGCTTTGCTTTGGCTGCGTAGCCAGGGCTTCCCCCTGCAGTGACCCGTGTGCAGCCTAACCCCACTCTACTCGTGTCCCCCGCAGCCGAGCTGGGTGACTTCCATGAGGAGACGGACCAGCAGCACCTGGCGACCCACAAGTACCTGCCCAACCAGGAGTACCTGGACAACAAGATCATGCACTACCACCGGAGACACGGGTAAGGGCTGCTCCGCGCCATAGCTGCCCACCCATAGCACCCGGTGTTCAAGCAGGGCCGTCCCCATTAGCAGGCAAGGCCAGCAGCGGGGTGGGGGTGACGCTAGTGCACATCCAAAAAAGGCATTTTTTCAGTCCGTTTCAGTGTCTGCCTTCTCACTCTCGTTGCTTCCCGGCGTGTTTGTGTCTCCAGCGGGAAGACGCCAGCCGAGTCAGACATTCAGCTGCTGGATGTGGCCAGGAAGCTGGAGATGTACGGGATCCGCCCGCACCCTGCCAGCGATGGCGAGGGGACGCAGATCAACCTGGCCGTGACGCACATGGGTGTGCTGGTCCTGCGGGTGAGTCCAGGACTCGAGGCGGGCTGCCAGCAGCCCGACGGGGTGGCCTTTCCCCAGGGACATCACCTGCAGTTGGGGGGGACCCTTCTCCCCTCTGTATGCTCCAAATCCTGCAAGAGGGAGTAGACCTTGGGTGTGGAGGTAATGCTCTGGGGCACGGCTGTAGAGCTCAGCCCCACCATGCCGTCAGTGCCGGCTGCGTGCCACCATGCCTGCCCTGGCTCTGTTGGCCATTGTCACAGCAAGCACGGCCGTGTAAGCACCCCAGGTTACATGGCTGCATCACATGTGTTCACCATATAATCTTCCAGCAAAAATAGCCACCTCACGTCTGTGCAATTACATAACGCTGTAATCACGGTGTAGCTGCAGAATAAATACAGACTTCCTTGCAGCCGGCGTGAAGCAGTGCTTGCCTCCCACATCAGCTAATTTCAACCCGGGAACATCTTGCCAGAGCAGAAAAAAAAAGTTCCTAACTGTGGGTCTGCTGTTCATAATTAGCACTGTCAGACCTGGTTATTTATTCAGAGCCATAAACAAACCTCACACATGATTAGAGCATCTGTGAGGCCATTAACATCTGGGGTCTCCCAGAAACCTGAGAGGGTCTCGGTGCCACAGCATGGAGTAATGCAATTTTACCTGGTCCTGCTGTGACACCAGTGTTTTGTGGCTGTGTCTAAATTGATATGCGATGATAATGAGGGGTAAGGTATGCTTGCAGCCTGCTTAAGCTGAGTCTAAAGGTATGGAAGTGAACTGAGACCTGCTATGTTTACCAGCAAAGGAGAGGACAGTCTTAATTGTTTTGAGGCACCGATTCTGCATTAACTCTTGTGATGTTCCAGCTGGGACAGATGGAACTCCCTGCCTTGATGTCTGTGAGGTTTGTCTTGGGATCCTGGAGTTTTATAAATAGCTTCAGTAGGCAGAATTAAACCCTGAACCTCAGTTCCTACTTTTGGGACCAACTGATGGTCAACCACCAAGTTCCGGCACCCCTTCCCCAGACCTCAGCAGCAGCGAGGGCCGTGTCGGTGTCTTGTGCAGTGTCCTACAAGCTCAAGTCTTGGCCCAGTGTATTTCTGCAATCCTCACTTGCCCCATCCTGCTGTAACCGCTGTGTCCGTCCTTGCAGGGCAATACAAAGATCAACACGTTCAACTGGTCTAAAATTCGCAAACTGAGTTTCAAGAGGAAGCATTTCCTCATCAAGCTCCATGCAAACATCTCTGTAAGTACTGCACTGCAGGCAGCTGTTAGGCTCAGAAGCAGGCAGCTGTGGACCAAGGATCAGCCATGCAAAATCTCCAATTTTGAATAAAATCCATTTCTGCTTCTTATGGGTGATTCTCCTTCCCACCTGAGCACAGCACGTGCCACCTCTTTGTCCTCAGTGGGGTGACGCTGCACTGCCCGGAGCCTCCAGCAGCCCAGTGTGATCCTTTGGGAGGGTCAGGAGGGTAAACAGCAGAGCCTGGCCCCGCGCACCTGACGCGTGTCTCTGGCCGCGCAGGCGCTGTGCAAGGACACGCTGGAGTTCACCATGGCGAGCCGGGACGCCTGCAAGGCTTTCTGGAAGACGTGCGTGGAGTACCATGCCTTCTTCAGGCTGTCTGAAGAGCCCAAGTCTAAACCCAAAGCCCTTCTGTGCAGCAAGGGCTCCAGTTTCCGCTACAGGTAAAGTCCCAGGGGAAAACCAAACCTCTGGGGCCAGGAAGGGTGTGGGGAGGGCTCTGAGCCTCCACTTTATGTCAGCCCTGGCTGGATGTGAGGGGACGATGCTTGACAGCTGCTTTTTCTGGAGACACCACTGCCTCGGTGCTGCTACGTCCCCTTGCCTCCCCTGGGATGCGGGGGCGCCCAGGACCGGGGCTGATTGGTGGTGTTCATGCCTTTCCTCGCTTGCTGCAGTGGGAGGACACAGAGGCAGCTGCTGGAGCATGGGAGGAAGGCGAAGATGAAGAGCCTGCCCTTTGAGAGGTACTGGGGAGTCTGGAGGGGGGGTAGTGTCCAGGTGGTGGCGGGGTCAGGATGCTCGTGGCCACACGCTCACCCATACTCTTGGCCTTGCAGGAAGCACTACGCATCCTGTTACGATGAGAGGCAGTGCCGCTCCTCTCCAGACCTCCTGACGGATGTCTCCAAGCAGGTATGTCCCCTTGGCATCAGCGAGAGGTAACGCTGAGCCTGTGGGATGTTTTGGCGTCGCAGCCCCAGCTGGCAGAGCTCAGCTGGAGCCCAAGCCTGACTGTTGGCTCTGGGGGCTCACTGCCGGCCCTGCTTTGCCACTCTGCCTGGCCGGGGGTCTGGGCACCCACCCACCCTCTACCCCTGCTCAGGTGGAGGAGCTGCGCCTGGCCTATGGTGGCCGGGGCTCCTACCATGCCAACGGAGTGCATGCATCCGAGCCTACGCTGGACAGCCGGCGCCGGAGCTCCGCTGCGGAGGTGACGTTTGCCGCTGAGCTCGAGCGCTCCAAGCCTGAGGCCTCTCCCGCCTTCCTGCCCCACTCCAAAAGCTCATCCGCCTTCCCCCTGCTCTACGCCGAGCTGGAGCTGGAACGAACATGGGAGTCCGCTGACCTCTTCAGTGCCAGGAATCCCTTGACCTCCTTTCGGCCCCACCACCAGTTCGCTGGGAACAGCAAAAGCACCTCAGTGGGCAACATGCGAGACGTGAGCACACGGCCGCTGGTGTACACGGACGTGCCGTGCCCCCCGCCCACAGCCGCCCCGGCCCCGCAGGCCCTCTTCTGCTTGGACAGGCCCCCACAGCCTCCATGCCATGCACTGGCACCCAGCGAGGACACAGCTGGCGGATGCAGCCCTGCAGCTGCAAAACCCCTCAGGCAGAGCCCGAGTGGGACTCAGGTTGGGGAGTTTAATTGCGAAGCAGAGGCCACGAGCATGGCCCTGGAAGGGGAGAGCAGGTCGCTGGCTCGGTCCTTTGATTACGGCCTTCAGGAGCAGCCTCCCAAGCGCTCTTGGAGCCAGTCAGACATGAAAACCATTCACTTCCCCTATGGCTCTGAGTTCAGGCCCCTGGGGCCGTGCCCTGCGCTGAGCAGCCGGAAAGCAGGAGTCTTTTGGCACCTGCCGGCTCAGCAAGGGCTGGTGCCAGGGCAGCGGCGCTCCGCCGAGCGCTACGTGGGCAGCAGCACTGAGTCCAGTGACTCGGACTCTGACCTCCTGGCTGCTGACTACTGCTCCCTGTACGGCCGGGTGCTGCGGTCGCCCATGGCCCGGGTGCGGCTGTCCTCTGGCAGCCTCCAGCTGGATGAAGAGGATGAGGAGGTGTCCTTTGCTACCACTACCCCTGAAGAGCGGACTTCCACAGGGGCCTCCAGGTATTTCACCTAGGTGCCTGACGTTGGCCAGAGGGAGCAGAGGTGGCCAGCACTGACCCAAGGCCACAGAAGGGTGAAAGCCTTGCTTGCAGTGCTGCTGGCAAAACATTGATGGGCTTGTGCTGTGCGACTGCTGTTAGCTATAGCAGCTGTGTTAACGGACAACAAGGCAGTGTTCAGAAGAAGTAACCATCCCCTGCACCGCACTTGGAAGCTGATGCATCTCTGCCACCACAAGCAGGGGTTCTTGTTCCAGCCAGAATGGCCAAGGCTCTCCTAAAGTCCTACAAAAACCCTGTGTCCTGCCCAAGCTGGTGGCTGCTGGCCATGCCTGGAGTGAAGCTGCTGTAGTCTTCATCGGGGAGGGAAGGGGGATGACAGGGGACAGGACAGGATATTTGTGGGGGTTTTTTTCACAGCTGCAAGGAAGTACATTGGTGCAGGAAGGGTATGTGAGAAGGAGAGGTGCAGGATGGCCAGGGGAGGCTGCTCCTGGAACTGACCACCCCCCACCATGGACACAGCCAATGCTCCAGCACGGAGCCCATCTCCTCCATCCTGCCTCACCAATGCTGCAGGGAGCACCTGGCCCTTGAGGACAAGGTTGCGTATGTGGGGTGCTCCTTGCAATGCTTGGAGCCACAGATGAAGCAAACTGCTCTGTCTTCTCCCTGGCCAGTTTAGAGTGTTATCCTTCCCCAAGAAACATCCCTGTGGTGCTTGTAAATCATTTAGTAGCATCTCACAGTGAACTTTGGGAAGTGGGTTAATGAATGATACTGTATAGCTCCACTGTTCTTAGGCCAATCAGATGTTATTTTCTGGCAGCAGCTCTACAGCCCCAGCACCTTAGTGCCCTGCTTAAATTTGGGGAGGTGAGGCATGTAAGGGGGCCCATTGCTCCTCTGAATCAGGCCTCAGTCAAGCAGCATGGGGAAAAGATCCCAGGAGGGGATAGGAAAGAAAGAGGCAGCTGTTGGCTTTAGGAAGTCTGCTGTAACCGTGGTGCTTCGAAACTTTCCTGTTCGCTACATCAGTGCAATGTTATTTTTATCAGGGCTGTCCCTAGCTATAAAGGGGCAGATGGGACTGGTCACCATCCGTGGGGTGGCAGCAGGGGATTCCTGATCTATCCCTTTCTCCCTGGAAGGGAAATGGTACAAAGGTATCTCTTGGAAGTGTTTTTTATTACAATAACTTATTACCGCAGAACTACATGGAATACACTCAGAAAACTGGAGAATTATGACACCTCTGTAATATTTTACAAGAGGATGTTGTTACTTGAAGAACAACTGTACAACACTCTGTAGAACGTGACTGTAAGGAAAGGGACAGCCCAGTAATTCCACAGTTGACAAACTCATGCAATCTGCTATAATGGATTTCAGAAGCAAGGAAGCTAACGCAAAGACAGAAAATACGTTAAAATGTAGAAAGAACAGACCCTGCCCATCCCTATCCTTTGTTTTAGAAGCTGGACAATAAAAGTCATTTGTTCACACCTGAGTTTTGGGTTCCTTCTTCTGCCCTGTCACATCTGCCCCCCCTAGCCCTGCAGGAACCCCAGCCTATCTTCCCCTGAGCCTCCCAGCTCCCAGGCAGCCCTCATTGCCCCCCAGAGCTGATGGGCTGGTTTCCCTCTACTGCAGCTGCTTGCTGGCTCCCTCAGTGCCTTCGCTGCCTCAGCGACTGTGGTGACTTGCCGAGATCCCTGAATGCTGCCGAAAACAACCACATTCTTGGTTGGTTGCCCAAAGAACAGACTGCACACACAGCCCTTAGAGAACGTCCCTTCAAGGCTCACACCTTAAGTACCCAGGCAAACCTACAATCACTGTTAGCTCCCAAAAGCACGCACAGACACAGGTAAAGGCTGATCCAGGTCAGCTGTACCTCGAGCATGTCCCAGAACACACACAGAGTCCCACCGAGGGATCACTGTACAGCCACGCTCTCCACATCTCTAGAACTGCCAGCTCTGGCATTCAGGACTATGCTGGGAAAACAGCATTGAGAGGGAGAAACAAGGATTTGGGAACTATTTTTTGATTTTCCCACTGACCAGAGAGCACTAGGGCACAGCATGTGCATGGTGCCTTAGCACATCCTACACGATGGTCAGCAATAGCAGAGGAACGAAGCACTCCATGAGTGAGTGACAGAAATTAACATCTTCAAGCTAAGTTTGTCACTTAAACTAGCTTTCTTGGAACTGACTAAAATAAAGGAACAATCCCAGTAAGCAATGGCTCATATGTCAAAGAACCATTGAAATAACCCTTCCCGACTATGCCTGCTCAGCCCCATTCACCCAAAAGCAGTAAGAACACCTACGTAAGCACTTGTGTTTCACTAGGGAAGAAAACAGGGATGAAGTGAGGACACGGAACAGTTTGGTCTGCTGCCAGAAGACAGAGCAGAACCTGCAAAGTGTAAACTTTTATAGCCCTCTTGCAAGCAAGTATTATTAAAGGAGGAGGCATAGCAGCATTATGGTGTCAAAACATTAAGCTACTCACTGCATTCGGACAGAAGTAACTGGGGTTTGTATAAAATCTATCACCTACAGATGAAGCTAATCTTGAAATTCTGCTGCATGCCACTCAGCAACTTTTTAGGCATAGGTGTGTACGTTACAATATAAAAAGCAGCAAAGTGTACACAATATACAAAGAACTTCAGGTTGGAGAAGCACTAGGCCAGGTTTCAGTGTATTTACCTCATCTCAATATTAAGTGCTACTTCATTTATTGGATAAACGCAAAGCGAGGCGAGCCAAGATACATACCACTGAAACCGCAAAGAGGAAAATAATTTTATTCCAGTGTTAAGTCATAAAACAGCATGATAAAAATCAGAACTTCATCAATTGCTAAACTTTGTGCAAACGCATCAAGAACCTATGTACTTTCCTACTCAGCTACAGACATTCGATACAATGCAAGAGCAGGTGTTTACCATACTGCATGCTTACTGCACAGAAGCATTCTAGAGGAGTCAGAGACCAAGGGTTTTAAGAATAGTTACATTGATAAAGGACTCATCTAACCATGAACAAATACATTTCTCTATTCTGCGACTCAGACTACTTTGATATTCTTCTCAGTCTACGGTGGGAAAGCCTAGCAAACCAAACAAGCAAGAAGATGGTTCCTGTATGAGTATTTTGATATATCTTTCCATTAGCTATGTGCCAGCAACAGAACACTGCTGATTAAGTTACACAGTTCATTAATAACTTACACATGGTGGGGAAAAAGACAACTGTTCTCTGGAAACCAGTAATACAGACATCCATTCTTTATAGCCTTATGATGCACTGAGACTTTAGGCACAGAAATGCCATATGCAGTACAATAAAAAAAACTTCCAAATGAACTGTGCTGTAAGAGAACGAGGCTGTATTATACAAACATGGATGAGTTTTTTCCCCCCACTGTCCTATGAGGTAGGTATACATCCCACCCATTTCACAGGCAAAGAAGAGGCACCATAGTTCAGCAATTCGTTACAGTCACATCACAAGTAGGACAGGTTCCATTTTCTCCCTTAATTCACTAACCCTACCTATCCAGAATGGTTTATAGAGTTGCATAGATTAAAGACCCTATGTCAACAGGGTAGAGCCACAGCTACAAAATTCAGGAGGAATTCCCATCACCTCTCCCTTCGGTCTCCCACATAAAAAGAACACCTTAAGGGAAGTGACATGGAAGCAAAAACACGTTTTTAATTCTGAGAAATTTGTATGGAGCTCTTTAAAACGAGACTGCTGAAGTGAAAGCTGAGGTAACTGTGGCACAGGCCTTTCTGTACCTTCACTCCACAATGCTGAGTTCACAACGCAGTCAGAGTGCTCTGGCATCTCTACCATGTTGTCATGGGCCATGCATGTTTGTCTGAGTGCACAGATCCTGAAGACTCCTCTTTAGTAATGGAATCAAACTGAACCCTGGGGTTGCTTCATCTGTCTAGACCATTTCCCGTGGCGTAGCAGCTGGTAGGTGTCCTCCAGACAAGAACAGCATGGGGGGGACCCAAACCTTTTCAAAGCAACCATGCAACTCTGTGCAAGGAACACCTTTCTTGACTAGCAAACATGTTTCTAAGAGGTATATCCACACCTCTGCACACGTGCTAAAATCCAGAATAAAACGCACAACAGAACAAGCTCATGAAAGTTTACAGAACTTAAATATTTATTTTTAAACCATTTAAACCCCCCCCAAACATTGAAATAAGCTTCGTCTATAAACAGATTTACAAGACTAACAACTACAGAAGCTAGAGCACTACAATTTGTTTCTGTGATGCAGTTATTTTGTAAAGCTTCAGATCAACTGTATTTACAACTTTTGCTGCTTTTACATTTATAAAAATATTTATTTAATCCATAACATTATTGTTTTCAAAAACTATTTCCAGACTTTTTTCTCAGATATAAATTCTAATCGAATTTCAGTTATATAGCAGATGAAAGTTTTAAACAGAAACATTTTTTTAAAATTAAAACAAGGAGTTAAAAGTAATTTTTTTACAGTGTAGGCACCATTGAAAATAATTGTCCTTGGCATATCTAACCACCATCTCTCACAAGTGTCCTTTATATAAAAATGATGTAATGGCAACATTTGACTAAAAATGCAGTATTTACTTGCACACCATTACTTTTTCAGTATTTGGCAGATATATTTCAGATTCTTTAAAATGACTTTTGTGCAAAAACAAAATGTGCAGGTCTGAACCATAAAATAAACAAACCCAGCCTTTATCAAAAATAAATTTACACCAACAGTTCCACAGCTAAGTACTGAAAAACAATCCTAGTTCAAAAGTTCAGCATAATATACATACTGGGTTGAAAAAGGGAAAAAAAAAAACAAAGAGAAGAGAAGATATTACCCATCTAGCAGTACCATAAATATATAACTGAAAGCAACTTTATAGTCTTACCTACTTTTTATGAAAAAAAAAGAAAAAAATCACTCCGTACTGCACAGTACTACATTTTGGTGAAATAATATCTATAACTCAGTTATTTGCATATTAACTGGTAAATACATATTTAAAATACACTTTCAGAAAACTATAAACAAATTATGTTGATGTACTGTATTTAATGTATTTAAGAACAAAAATGTGTATAAATATCTTACAGGAGAAACAACACCACCACACAGAACGCTGGTGTTACACTTATACCTGCTTGTGAGGTATGTATCATGCGACGCTCGGCTTCTCTGGCTCCCTTCCACCCAGGCATGTATACTCAGAGGAAAAAAATTAAATTAAGTTAAATTGGACTTCAGGTTTTGTCCATTATTGCCAAACGCCCCACCCCCTCAACTGTATTGCTTTAAATTTTCCTACTGTGATGATATATTGAACTACTACTTCAAAACCTGTTCTAAAAGTTAATACATATACTGTACATCAGGATATTCCTGTTGCTACATATCACCTGCAAACTATTGACATATTGCTCTCAAATATATTTAATCATAGAGCTGCCTAAAATACTGTACCAATTTAGAATTATAAGAGATACTGTTGCAGGTTTATTTTTCAGGGCATCATAACTATATGCTGGTTGAAGCAGGTGCTACAGCAATACCCTTGCCACTACATTACACGTTTTGAGTACGCTTGTGAAAAAGCTATTTTCTCTGAAGCTTGTGATTTACAAAAGTTTAACTCATGAATACAAAACACCTGTACATCCCCGTGTACAGGAACAAAATAGCATCAAAACATACTGTACTTGCACTTTCTATTAACTAAAGTAATGGTTATTTCTAAAAGCAAAACTGCACCTCAACATTTATCAGATTAAACAGGTGAGACTACAATATTAAAAGTTGTTCTTTACAAAATAATTTCCTGAAAATATAAAACCATGTGCACTGCCACAAAATAGTTGAGTAGGTTCTTTCAAATCCTCAATCACCATCAATATGTTGCAAAGATCCAAAAGGCACAAGGAGCTCATGAGCTAAGCACTGCCAAGCTTGAAGTAGTTTTGGTGGGTTTCACTGGGTCCATACAAAACATCAGTCAATTATGTGAAGTTTCTTAGGATGAGTCATTAACAGAAAATCTACAGACAAAAAAGAGCGATCAAGAATTTTGTTAATTACATCGTTTCAGCTTGGCAAACAACACATAACTATTTTCACATCACCAAACTAGTGCATGCCTTCATCTCAACAGATCATAGGAAAAAACCATCCGAAGTTACATTCTCAAGAACATATGCCCTAAAAAGATAAGTTAAAGGTTCTCCTGCTCCCTTACTTGCTATAAATATGCTCACCACAAAAATGCAGGCTAAATTAAAGCAAGCAAGGTGTAACAACTACAGTAAAATTGCAGCACTAGAAGACGAAACAGATACAGTAATAGTTACCATTAGTCTCAAACAGAAGTGTTATGTACAACTACTGAAGCTAAAAGTTTAAATCCCTGGAAACAGCAGATCTTTCACTTATCACTAGGCTACTCAAATTTCCCCAACATAAGAAGTTCAGTGTCAACTAACTTTTCCTGTGCATAAGTACTTAATTTTTTCTTTTAAAATAAAGCTTTTTTTTTTTTTTTAAGAAGGCATACAAAAAATTCCTTAACTTACTTCTGAAATTTCTCAATAAGTTTCTTCACCATCTTATCTGTGATCCCTGGACACGTTGCTTCTGCCACACTGATGCTTTTCTCAAGTTCCTCAATTGCTCTCTTTCTGCTAGCATTATTTGTGTCCTGCTGTTTGAGCTGAGTAGCAAACCAAACCAGATAAAACTTTTAAGACTTGAGACACTTGGGTAATACTTTCAAAGAAGTTTCTTAAGTCAAGACTTACCTCAGCAAATACAGGGGTGATTATCATAGATAAACAACCCAGAGTTTTAACAAGATCCTGATCCTAAAAGTTAACAAATAAGGATTACATTAGCATATTCCTATACAACATATACGCTGCATTTAACACAGCAGGCGTGATTTCAAAAGTTCCGCTGAATTCAACAAAGCACTTGACACACGTTACAAAAACAATGAAGGCACTAAGCATCAACAAATGTTACGTGATGTGGAAACAGGTGCCTGAGGACACATTTGAAACAATGTCACATATTGTCAGAAAGATGTCAGTTCAGTTTTTTATCTCTAATATAATCTAAGCCTTTAAATTCCCAGCTCCATGAACAGATAGTGATCTATCAGTATGTTCTATCTTTTGCACTTAAGGCTGACATGGGCAGCGGAAACAGCATTATCATCATTTCTTGAACTACAAAAAGACAGTCAGTACTTAGGAAAAGTGAGTAACTACTAAGTTTTATCACCATCTTCCTTAAATTGGCTTCAAAATCAGCACTTAGAAAGAAGTCTTCAGACTGTACATACCGTCCCATTCTGCAGCTTCTTTGCATCTGGCTTCTTTCGAACTGTAGTAAAGCTCCACTCAGGATGAGAGTTATTTTCTTTGTTACTGGACTCCCTGGAGAAAAAGGATACGATATACATAATACTAGCCACCACATAACCCTAAGCAAGCACAGGTAACCCAAATACGTAACAAATCTATATGGATTAGTTCCATATTCCTTAAAGTAAGAAGCAAAACATTTATTGAAACATTAACTGAACTTTAAAAAAAACCAACTTCAGAGGCTGAATAAACTGAAATGTGATCAAAGCAAACAGAAGATGTTATCTACTTATAAAGCTCACCTTCTCTCATGGCATCCCATTTAAAACAGCTATCTGATATCCAGAAAAGCAAGAGCCCTACAGAATGTATGCTGTTCCACAGGCATTGAGCAAACTTCTTCATACACCTCAATCTTGCTGTGCAATATTTCTAATTGTGATTAATTGTTTTGGTACAACTACTAGCTCTGGACTAGGAAACACACAGCACTTAAGCAGAACTGAAATTGAGTTCAAAGAGAGAACGTTTAAAGAGATAAGAAGTGCATAGCTTGACTTATGTGTTAGTCTTTAGGTGCATACAGGGGTTCTCTTGGAGGAAGTCAATGCAAAACATATGGAACAAAGACAGATACACAGAAAAGGAGTTAATTACTCAGAGAAACTGAAACAAAGCTACTTTGGTAACATTTAAAAAAAAATACCCAAAAGAGACTAAATTGAAAACAAACTTACGAATCTGAACCATCGGAATCACTTTCATCACTACTATGCCCCTCTGCTTTCCATCTCTTAAACCTATCAATCAGTTCTGTCAGATACGAAGTCTTCTTGGCATTTTTCATAATGAATTTGTGCTTCAGAAGTTCTTTTGCAGTAGGGCGCTGCAAGAAACACTTAAATATTTAATGTTATACTAACATTTCATGATTTTAAATGTTAATAGGGGAGATTTAGTAAGACAACTGACTTCTACAGCTAACTCGTATAGTATGAGGAAATTAGTGAAACAGGAAGTCAAGAAAAGCCAGTAATCCACATTTACAAGCATTCTAAAAATACGATCAAGTTGCACACAGACTATACTGCTTGTTCTTGTATGCTAGAAGGTACACACCCAGGAAAATGACTAATCAAAATTCTCCAATGCAACATTTCCTTGTAAGCAGAATTCAGACAGACAGCAAAAGTTCTGCTGGAGAAAAAGATTTAAGTTCTTTCCTCTGTTAAAGCTTCTCTTCTGACAATATCCTAGGTTTGAGTTCATTTTAGGAAGCTGCCTCTGTCACCATCATTTCTTTCAGTGCCCCCCCCCCTTTCAGTATTATAAACAAAAGAGACTAGGATGGAGACACAGCTATTAAAAAACACCACTACTATTAACAGTGGAAGTCTCTAAAATTATTTCAATCAATAATGAGAGAGTAAAAAACAAAACCAGAACATCTATACACACACACACACATCTACTCACAAATGTTGGGTCCTTATTCAGACATGCATCAATGAATTCTTTAAAAGGTTTACTGAATTCTCCTAATAGAGTTGGAGGATTGTTTTTCGGAATGAGAAACAGAACTCTCATCGGATGCATATCAGAGTTGGGAGGCTCCCCTTTGGCTAGTTCAATAGCAGTGATTCCCAATGACCAGATGTCAGCCTATGAAAGGGAAAAGTTACTTTTAGTATAAAATCGAGGGCTACCACAACTAAGGATTTAATAATGGAAATCTTCACATATACAAAGATTCCTTTCTAATACTTGAAGGCTATAATTTCCAAAGACATCGCTGACTTAGTCTAATAACTTTGACAAACATCTACAACACTTTCGTCGTACCCTTTGTCCCTATTCTAACAGTCAGCAAGTTAAACGTGCACCTAAATACACATGCTTTTGAAAAAGCTTCAGAAACATTAATCTTCCTTTGATTTTTTCTACACAATGAACTACAAACTGCCACAAATTTTGTATGTCTAATTCAGTTTTTGTTAAGACAGCAAAACTGCATGCTGATGTTACTTTTGAAACTGTAGATGCACTGAGGTATCCAACCCTGTTTGACACCTCACTCTACAGGAACAAGGCAGAGAATGGAATCAAATCCAGCAAGTGATCACTTAATTTCTTTCCTAACAGACTGCTTGATGAATTTAGCTAGAGAATTATCAACAACTAGTTAGACCTGAAACACCAAGTTTGCAGCCTAAGCTTCTGAAGACTAATGAAGCAGTATTTATTTTAGCTAAAGGTAAGCATTATAAACAAATTCTGTCTTTGTATCAAAATATCTTATGAACCATAAAAATCTTTTCTGATTTAGCGATTCCCTCCCATCTTTTTAGATGAGCTACAGTAGCTATTAAGGTCATTAAAGGTGTTTCTCATTAAAAAGTGGCTGGTTGACTATACTTGGCACACTATGGCAAGTCATACACCACAGCTGGCCATAGAGTAAACAAGGGTTACAATTTGCATCTCTCCAATATTCCTTTCCTGCTCACAAGAACTAAAATACCTGTATTTAATATTGAAGAATTAAACTAGCTCGTTGTTAATTACTGAAATATCATAACCAACAATTGTATATTGGAGCAAAATATCTTGAAGATACGAGGCTTGTAAATCTCTGCCACTCAGAAATGTATGAATTTCTATTTTATTTTCTGTCATTTTGAAGTGGTGAGAGAGGATAAAGGTGAAAATTCAGTCCAGATGCCAAAATATTCATCAGTATTAGTCTACAAATTTAAGTGTACCAAAAAACCCTCTTCACCTGTCCTACCAAAGGCCTGCATCTTCTGTGCTTTCCCACCAGACTTTTGGCATAGAAGGAAAAGGGGGAGGGCATTGCTCTTGCAACATATTGAGGAGATATGGATGGCAAAAGATGAGGTTGCTGGGAGAATGTAAATGAAGGGGCTGTACAGCTGATTTATACATAGGGCAAGCAGAAGAGGAATTATTCTCACTTCAACTGGACAACATGCATTTTTAGGCGGGGTAGAGCAGTTTTCCACAATGCCCTAGGGAACACATTACAGTCGCACCACTGAAACCCGAAACATGAGAACTACTACTGCATGCACATGGTCGTTCTTATCAGCAAGAATCCTTGTGACATGTACACAAATTCCTTCAAGTCTGAACGATCCCGGGAAAGCCTCCTAGAGTGTGCATATCTTCAGGACATCTCAGATATTCAACAGTCTTTTCTTTATGTGCACATCACAAGTACAGTTATATGTTTACTGTGAAAGTATTACTTAGTATATATCAAGATTTTTAGATTTCTTACTCCTATTTAAGGTTGCATCTACAGAGTGTAGACAGTCCAATGCCAGCACCAAAGCACACTGCCATTTCACTGACCATACACTCTGGGTCATCTTGTGGGTATACACATGGGAGAAGAGGGAACTGTTCCCTCCTTATCGTCATTTCTAGCAGTAGTTCCCAACCCTCAGAAAAACATGGAGGAACTCTGGGTTTCTACTCCTAGTTCACATAGGGAAATCCTCCTTTGCAATTAGTCACCCATCAACAGCTCCCATGCAAAAGAAACATACAAGGTACCATAAAGCTACCACACCTAGACCTCCTGTAGTTCAAGTTACTTTTTTCCCTCTCCAGATCAGTCACCTGTGCTAAAATATTCAGCGCTACACAGGTCCTCAGCAATACCATTAAAGAAACTATATCCAAAGCTGTTTACAGAAATCTGAGAACAGAGAAAAATTTCAGCCATCATCTTGGCTTTAAATAAGCTGGTAAGTTCTGGTGGCATTCTAATTTGTGAGAGCTTTATTACTGTTTTAATTAAATGTGAAAAAATTGAACTGAAATTAAAAACAAACCAACCAACCCACAACACTGAAAGCATCCAGGGAGTTTCTCTGAAAGAATCTTAACATGAAAGCATTGATTTACTTGGTGAGTTCATATGAGTCTTGCATGTGAGCATACACAGCAGCTACTGTATAAAAACAGCTTAATTGTACTTTTAATTTTGTTATGTGAAACCCTGTAATTTGAAATTTACTTTTTTCCTCCATACTGATAGAGCTAAAACCACAAAAAACAAAGTAATTTCTGTTGTATATGCAGATACAAGGAAAAGGTGTTCTACTCTCATACTTACTTTTGAATCATATGCTGACTGCTGAATAACTTCAGGGGCCATCCAAAACGGAGTTCCAACAAAGGTATTCCTCTTAATTTGCGTGTCTGTCAGCTGGCCAGCAACTCCAAAATCAGCAAGCTTAACATCGCCTTGTTCTGATAACAAGACATTGGCAGCTGCCAAGAGCAAGTAACATAATATCTAAATTAGATTACTGCTCTTATGATTTTTAAAGGCTTTAACAAAGTAACATTTAAAATATTACGCACCTTTTATATCCCTGTGAATTTTCTTCTCTGAGTGTAGGTAGTCAAGACCTTTCAAGATTTCCTTTAGCATGGTAGCAATCTGGAACTCATCAAATGGGCCAGCACGCAGCTTTAGAGAAGACACATTAAATAAATTCAGTCTTGTATCTAATTTTTGCCTTGTTATTGATTTAATTAAATTTTAAACTTTAAAGATCTTTTAAAGTAAAGAACTGACAGAATTCATGAAATATTCAGTGAAGTATACCAACATTCTATCAGAATAGGTGCCACTGGAATGACCATCTTTGCATCTCCTCTATTGATAAGACATTGAAAATGCTGTTACTTTTCTAACATACACAGTATCACTCGCCTCAGCATGCAACGCACATAAAAAGCTAGAACTAACTTTCCACAAAGTTATAGTTTCTTATAGACAGCAAAATCAGCAGACTGAATTTTCCATTTTAGATTAAGTGAATTAAGAAACTAAGTTTATTTAAAAACAAATTAGTCGATTGACTGTGGTTTTTAAATTTAATGATGCATTTTTTTCTTGTTCCAGCATTTTTGATTCCACACTTGCTTTTGCATCAAGAACGTAACGCGCTACTATAAAGCTGCTGGTATGGAATAATTATAAACTTTGCACATTAGAAAGCTATGTAAATAAACCAGAAGCAATTAAGGTGGGTCATTCTGGTATTAAAAAAATACCAACACCACAGCACTGAAACAACACCATGAAATTATGGTATGGCAAAGTGAGGCAAATGAGGCAAAACTTAAAAGTTTTATTCTTCTAAAGGTTCAGTGGTTTCAATTGTCAGTAGTAAAAGCTATTTCACAATTTCTGACAGTCCACAGAAGACTATCAATTACTTAAAAGTGTTAAAGTATCTCTCAGCCTCCTTCTCAAAAAGACTAAGTTGCAGAGCTACAAACTACTACACGTAATTACTATGCTTTTGCATTCCGTAGCTGAGTTGATGTGATATAATTTCATAAAGAAGTTCAAATATATTTGTGAAGTTAAACACATACTTTAACCTTTGCAGACAGGACCACTGTTCGCAATTATATAATTAACACCATTCTGTAATACTGAAGACATGATATTTTTCCTTCAGCATCACAGAAACAGACTGAGTTATATTATCTTACAGGAAAGGGTGGGTCTAAGCTTTACAGCTCTGACAGAGCTGTAATGAAAGTATGGGGAAACCACATCCACATGCAGTGGACTGTGCTCTTGTACTCTCAGCTACATCCTTCATGAAGGCTACACTATCTTAAGTAAAAGGCACTTTCATACTTAACTGAAAAAATCTCAAAATGGAAAATCCAACACCTTTTAACCAGTTAAAATTAACTGTACTCTTTGGGCACACACTTTATTCATTTCTGACACCCAATCCCAAAGGAAACATCTTTTATTAAAGTGTAATGAATATTTTACTGGGAGGGAAGAGGACAGGGGACAGACAACCCAAAACACCACCACATATGGCAAGAACAGTACTTCTCCTCATACTAAAAAAAAAAAAAAATTTGCCTTACATTTGACTGAGAACAAATGGATGCTTCTTAATGCTTAGAGACAAACAGTGAAAACAACAAAAAAATCAACACCAATTCAACGTAACAGAACTACCATTCAAATTCACACTTTTTGGAACATTACGATGTATGATGACAAGTGATGTAGTATAAATATATCCCCTGCCTCCAGGGACTAGATTTTATACAGAGACATGAAAGTACAATGAAATAAGGTTCACTAGTACTTATAATGCAAAAAAATCATATACTTACAAGATCCAAAGCTGACCCTCCACCCAAGTATTCCATTATTATCCATAGTTTTGTGCCCTGTAAAGGAAAGCATGAGTTGTTAGAAATCCAAGGCTGCGATAAAAAATATATATATTTCCATATACAACCAGCATACTGTTAGCAGAATGCAAATGCAGAGTCCCATTAATCACCAAGTTACATTTAATTACTTCTTGTAGAATGATCACACAGCTCCTGCGCAAGATGTCTAAATATCAATTAAAAAGTTTGACTTCTGTATTTAAAAAAAGCAACAAAAAACCCCACCACCACTCCCCCCGCCACTAATAATTTTCCCCTAGCTGGTATCTAAAATTATTCCACCTAAAGGAATGGAACTTAGAGTAAAATTTGATTTGGTGGTAGTTGAAACTTAAACTAACTGTTTTAATGTAAGATCGTAGTTCTTACAAAAGACTGTCTTTTCATTACCATTATTAATTCCAGCCATTTGTGATACAGAAGCATTACAATTTTAATAGGAAACGTTCTTGTAACATCACTACACCTCTCATCTGAGGAAAATACCCAGAACTCAAAATTACTTTTGAGCGAGAGAGTGAGCATGAACACACTTCAAAAAGAACAGAAATTTAAAGCCTAATGGAGGTAGCTGCTAGGTGCCTCTTCACCTACGTGGTAACTGTGCAAGTGCGTATCTAACCTCTCCGCAAGCTCCAACTTAAGTTATCAGATCCAGCAAAAAGAGAGAATTCACAGCCCTTGAATACGGTTGTACCTAAGGACTGACATCCTACCACAAAACATGCCTGCTACCATAGCAGAAGCTCTGATTTTGAGATAGAAAGCAGCACTACAACCACCAGCCAGGAGAAATTGCAGTCAGACTTGGAACGCTTCAAAGACATTAAGGTTTCCAAAGTCTTCAGATCAGAGGTTTGAAATTGGCCATTAAAAGGTCAAAGATAAGAGCCATCATAATTAAATAAAAAGTATGACTTAAGGAACCTATCTTAGGAATTAATTTTTGTTATTGTTTCTGGTAATATTGCAAAGCGCACGTATTCCTTCACTATATGCTATTTCAGTCTCAACCCCTGTGAGTATGAGAGTTTCTGTTGCTTTCTTTGTGGAGATGTCTCAACTACTAGAATACCAGGACTGACAAATGCTTCGAACACTGATTTCTAGATGCTGACTTTGCCTGTAGTAAGTAGCTGCAAAAGGTGGCTGGTTCATATAAAGAAAACCAGAAAGGTTTGGTATCAGATCTACAGACTGTACATTTCAAAAATGGGATCTTCTGCTATTTGCTTGCCAGAGTTCCCTCACATTTCAGAAGAAACCCAAATATTCATCTATGGGCGACTACTTTAAGAAATTCTGTGAATAAAAACATTTCTTTATTTAAAATAAAAACCAGCTATTAAAAATACTCCACTGAACCAGACGTGGTAAAATACCATGCATGCTGTTTAAGTCTCCAGTAAATATTTACTAGTGCTAGTTCCTTACAACAGAGCACAAGCTTATGGCAGAAGTACTTTTTAAAGCCTCTTGCATTCTACACTGTATGCTTTCCCATCCTATTACCTGACTAGTGACAGAAATCTAAAGAAAACCCAACAACCAAATAAAGGTGCAGTTTCTGAAAGTACCACATCCAATTACCTTAACAAAGTGTGCTCTATTAGATTTATACTGAATTTAAAAAACACATCATTTATGAGAGTCTATTCCAATATTATGAGATCAGCAGGGAAGGGCTGGCTAATTTTAGCAGTTTTTATGAAACCCAACTTTGTCAGCTGAGAAGACCTGCAAGGAACTCCTGTTTAAGGCAAACATTGTGGTTACCAGACATGTTTGGAGGATTTGACTATTACTTGAAAACAGTATAGGGTGAAAATGAATAAGTACTATGTTTCTGAAATAACGTCTCAAAGAAATTGCTACTATCCACTGTAACTGGGTGTGGATATTTTCTAGCCAGGCACGAACAACCTTTTTCCTAGCTATTTTAAGTCAATCAAGTATAAATAGACAATGTAGAACAATCAGTATCTTTAGATTGTCTCAAAGATTTGTTGCACAAAGTGCTGTACAATTTTAATGGAACTCTCTGGAAGCTACGAGTCCTCCATAATCAAATCTGAAAAATTGGTAGTAACTTCAGGCTTGCTTTAATTGCAAAAGAAAAGAGCATGCCCAGGTGGCTGTAATAGTTACAAGGATAGACACTTAAACCTCTTGGCTAGATGGCACAAACAGGGAAAATAATCATGACATTTCAGTCATCAAGAGAAGATCTATCTCTATGGGATCAGATGGAAAGTACAGCTCAAGTATTTTACCGAGCTCCACAAACTTGCATAACCAAAACATGCCAGACCTAGAGTAACTTTTAATACCTTTAATCTTTTTCTTACCTGAACTGATAAAGTACTAATACATTTCGGCAAGCCATCAGGCTTACGGAAAACACTCATTTTAGCTAGTTAATGTAACTCACTGCTGCGTTGCTATGAGCTATCACTTTCAAGGGTACCCTCCACAACTAATGTTTTATTTATTGAGGTGTGATGGTAATTGCAATCAAAGTGCAATATGGGATGACGAGACAAATTTAGATCTTGACCCACCATAAATATGAACATCTACAGACATCTATATCAGGATTTTAGCTATCTTGCAGCTACAAAAGTTCCATTAATACAGCTGTAAGCTTGTACAATTCTACATGCATTTGTGAAAGACATGATATAAAGGTAAAACATTTTACTACCCTACACAAATGTTTTTATTGTTGTTCATTCTTTGACTATACATACGCTTGTACATCATGTACCAGTATCTTTAGAAAACACTACTAATCTTGCCAGACACCCAATGAAAATTTAAGAAAAAAAAATTACTAATACTTAAGCTCTAATATTAAGTGGGAAACTCCCATTCAAACTCCAAAATTCAAGATACACAGGTACCCCAAATTACAAAGATATGGGTGTTCTGCACCTTTCTGTGTCGTAACAACTGAAGACTGGCATCAGCTTTATCCCAAGAACCTCAAGGAGGCAGACCCTGCCATTTTGTACCAATGATAAGGTTTTTAAAGAGTAAAATATCTGATAACAGACAAATAACACTGCACTGCTAAATAAAAATATTAAGGGACTATCCATAATTTTAAAATCACATTTACAAGTCAGATGTATAAGCTGTAGCTAATGAGCAGCTACGCTGCAGAACATAAGAGTATCTTACAAGGCATCAGCTGAGCTGACTAAGTTACAAATTAGTAAGTCAAGTAATTGAAATAAAGACACTCTACCCTTCCCCCTTCCAGCAGCAGGAGCATCTGGAAGAGCCTGCATGTAGCTAGTAAGCCTCAGGGTCCCTGAGACTAGGCTACTCCAACCTGGTCAGCCACAAGGCTGGCTCTGCACCCTGAAGAGCGATGAAACTGTAAAGTTGCAGAACATGTAGAACAGATTGTACAAAAATAAAATCTCTCATCTGAAATGCTTGCAATTAGAAAACACTCACAGTTAACATCTCTTATTCCGTGTTTTAGTCATAAACAGCTTTTAATTATCAAATACGCTATCTTACTGGAGGAAAAACTGAAACTAACTGTAACTTGATGATGAGAACAATCTGCTTATTCAAAGTTTACTTTAAATTAGTGAAAAAAAAAAAATCAAGAATAAGCTACAAGAGAAGATGTTCCATTACAGTTCAACTGGATAAACTGAGGTGCACATGAAAAACCTGAAGCCAACACACGGTCACAGATGCAGCTTCTTAAAAGTAAAAACTATCAAATTTTGTATCATTTAAAGATTTAAACCAGATCTAGATTACTCAACTAAAAACATCAATAAAGTGTTGTAGGCAACCAAATACCTTTGCACTGAGGGTTTGTTTTGGTACAGTCAGGAAAATATTAAGTGTCTCTGATTTAAACAGCACAAAACTCAAAAACGTTTCTAATGGCATCCCTAGAGCTTCAAAGAAAGATACATGTATGATTAATATATTTTAGTAAACTATTTCTATTCTGTAAGCATGATCTGAAAGAGGACAGACTGACTCAACTATTTTGTTTTCTTGCAAATAAAGATGCAAAGGGGAAAAGAAAACTCTCTTCAATTTTGAAATACTTTCTATTTAATGTATGCTTATGCTGTTTTTAGCCACTACCTTTAAAGACATTTCTAGGAATATTTTCAGGGATATTTTTACATAAAACTAAGTATTCACCAACAAACCTATGGCATCACTTTTCATGTGATCTTCGTACCAGTCATATCCATAGCAAATTGCTATTAATCTCAGGAGGCCTTTGCTTTGTAAGAAATAAGATGTCTTAATTGTCATAATTTAGTCTCAGTATTCTTTAACCTAGAATTATTAAGTCATTTGGTACACAACTGTACCTATTTCAGTTTCCAAGAGACATGTACAGTATACAGAAAAATTAAATCCTGAGTGAAGTACTACACAGCTAAATACTTAGGCTGACAGCCATTCTTAGTAATAGTTAATAAAAAGTTAAAAGCTATTGCAATTAAGTAAAAAAAATGTACAGATATAACTCTCAACCAAACCCAAGTAAATAAAAAGCCCACACATTTAAGACAGTTCTAACTATGGTTAACACTTTAGCTTTTCTTAAATGGTTTCAGTTTTTTTAAACATCATCTAAAACATAAACGCACTGCAGCTAATTTAAGCAATATTTAAGGTGATTATACCTGGACAGTTTTGCAAGTTGAAAAGACTTACTCAACATTTTGTATTTCTGTATGTTTTCATTTATTTTTGTTTGTTTTTAAATTATGTCTTAGATAACATTTCACACAGTGGTTATGTAACTTTGCTGATGTCAGTTTTACTTGGTTTCAGGCCTACTATGCTGCATAATTACCAATATATCTCTACCCAGCACAGGATTTATTTCCATACCAGAGAAAGCATTTTGTTTCTATAGATATGAAGGTATTTTTTTTTTTCCTCCCTAGAAAGGCCACAAAGTTGTGCTAGGGATTGTGGAGGGACAACAGAAAACCAAGGTCCAAAAGCAATATGGCAAGAGGAATCCTCTATAAACTCTGTTCATTCTCTAGTCATTTTGTGCTAATTCTGTCCTCACAGAGCATGCAACAAAAGAAGCAAAACAAAGTGAAAAGCTCTGTTCAAATAAGAACAAAATTCTACTAAAAAAAAGGTCAAGTTGGCATGATAACTCTTTCTTAATTTTAGAATTCTTTCCCAGCGGCATTCAAAACAACTGGGTGGTAGCAAATCTTTGTGCAATACTATACGTTACCTTTAAATATGATCCATAGTATTTTGTTACATAAGGACTATCACACTGACTTAAAACAGTTATCTCTTGCTGTATATCTTCTATTTCATCTTCTGCTTCCTCAAGGTCTATGATTTTTATAGCAACCACTTGCTGTGTCCTATTATCAATTCCTTTAAAGACTTCACCAAAGGAACCTTTCCCAATGCGTTCCAGTTTTGTGAATAGTTCTTCTGGGTCTGCTCTATGGTTCTAGAAAAAAGAAAAAAAAAGGGGGGGGAGGAGATACATGAGTTACTTAATTTACTTGCAAGTTATTAGCCCTCATTACTTCCCAAGAAGCACATCATCCAGATTTTCATCACTAGAAGGCTCGCATCAGATAAATTTATTTCCTGCACACTAACTTCTAAAACAGCTATTAGTTACAGAACATACATTATGCAATTATGTCAAAGGTAAATAAGCCGCACCAGGCAGGGAGTCAGGTACCGACATCATTCACTTCCCCACATAACAACCCTTTAAAACGAAAGAATAGAGCAGTTCTTAATGTTAATCCTATCTGTGCAATAATTCGGAAGACTGCAGAATGCAATTACTGGCACAGCAACTTCATCACCCAGGCAAAAAAGGCTGGGCTTTCTACCTGGCCAACAGCCTTGGGCAGACAAAGCATCCGATCAAGTAGTAATACAGCATGGAGCTAGTTGTGAGAGGACTGGACTACCCGGTATTCACCAGCAGATTATGACATCTGATAAGACCAGGTGTCTTCAGAGCAGCTAAAAGTGCTGACAGAAAGTGGAGCAGAACAGACTGAGAGATGTTTGAAGAAGGATTAAGAAGGCTGGAGCAGAGTACTGAAACTGGGGTACTGATCAGAAGTGGCTGGCATCACCCAAGCATGCCTTAATAAGGGGAGCAGAGCACCAGGAAGCATAGCACTGCTGAGGACATCTGGCTTAGAGTCTCTGTTGATTCACTGCTCTAAGTTCAGCCTCCGTTGATTCACTGCTCGAAGTTCAGCAGACTGATTATTATACAAAGATCTTAAATTTCTCAGCTCCATTCAAATAGTCACAAAGAAAACAAAAAGCTAGCAAATTCTCATTTTCCCTTCAAGAGAAAGCACACTACCTGGGTGCTTAGAGAACCTTGTGTATCCAAAACCCACAGCAGTGACTTCTGAAAGACACACATGACTTGCTCCACAGTTTAAGAATATAAATCTTTACGCCACAGTAAGAAAGTTTGCAGAAAAGTGTTTTCAGGAGGCAAAACAGACCTATTAACAGAACAGCCCACACTTTGCAGAACAACAGAATTAAATATATTACCGCTTTCAGAACTGGGCAACTCAGTGCACAAATCAATCTTTGAACAAGAAACATCTGCCCAAAAAAGCTCTCTCATTCAACAGCAACATTTGAAAATACAAAAGAGATGCTTTGCTTTAAATCTTTCTCGCACTCCAAAACTCAGAACCAACAAAAGAAGTGACAGTTTTGGCAAAAGCAGACGTTCAATCCAAGGGACAGATTACCCTATGTAACAGAATACTCTAGTATCAAAATGAAACTCCAGAAAACATCTTTACACCAGTGTTCTTGCAGATGGATGCAAAAAACTTTACTGGGAAAAAAAGACATTACTACTTTAACCTAGCCCAAAATAGACAATATAATTTCCTTACTGGGCCCTTACGACTTATTAGAATGGAATTGCTTATTCCTTTTTTGCGGAATTTATTCCACAATATGGTGAGGCAAATCACGAAACAGTTTTAGCCAAGAATTAACTATATGATTTGTCAGGTTTATCTTCAGCAGAATCAGTTCACTGCTCATATATACCAAGCTGTCATTTGTGCTATCACAAGAAGAGTGAACATGAAGTAGTATGGTAGATTCATGTTGATCTGTGGAGTTAAGATTCTTATATTTTGCAAATACACAAGACACACTGCTTTCCTGAGCAGCACATTAAAGCAAGAATGAGGAATTTCCCCTTTGTCTACAGTGAACTCATTACTACTCTGCTCCATTAAAACAAAAACCCCCACTACCTTCAGAGATAATTAAGCAAAAAAATTTTGTGTTTTCTTCACTTGATAGATCCAGTGAAAGACTTAAAAGATGAACAAATACGTAATGAAAACAAATGAAAGAAGACAGGATGAGTACTATTTTGATCTGAAATCTGGGATGACTAGTATTATTATACTGGGAAAGAAAAAGATTGTAGGCCTCAGGTGCTCATAAAGCTTTTAGTTAGACAAAAAAACCCCCAGTAAATCTTCAAACTGCCCAAAGGTAATCCTATTGCCATATGCTACTGCATCAACTCCTGCCATCTTTTCATCGTTAACACAAAAAAAAATTTAAAATCTGAATTTCAAATCTATTTTCAGATGCGTTTCAAAAAAATACTGTAGGAACACATGTGGCAAAAGCAGCAGCAATTGCCACCCAGCCCTTCCCTGCTGCTAGAAAAGCTGCAGAACTGTCATTTAGCTAGCAACCTAAGGTGTTCCTAAACCACATTAGTTGCAGTAAGGAATGATTAACTGATAGTTCTCAATTTACAATAAACAGAGACACACAGATCCCCTCCAAGAAACAACATATTTAAGAGAGGATTGGCAAAACTTTCCATTAACTCTAAAACGCTCATCTTCAGAAAAACTAGGTCCATTTTGAGACATGCTTGGAGCCTGGGATTCCAGGAAATCATTCATCCTAACTAATAGCTATTGTTGATTTGAGATGAAACCTCTTAAACACTTCCAGACAGATAAAAGAAAAGCAATTTAATCACAGATACAATCAGCTAATCATAGAATCATAGAATGGTAGGGGTTGGAAGGGACCTCTAGAGATCATCTAGTCCAACCCCCCTGCTAAAGCAGGTTAGCCTAGAGCAGGTTGCGCAGGAATGCGTCCAGGCGGGTTTTGAATATCTCCAGAGAAGGAGACTCCGCAACCTCTCTGGGCAGCCTGTTCCAGGGCTCTGTCACCCTCACAGTAAAGAAGTTCCTCCTCATGTTCAGGTGGAACTTCCTGTGTTCCAGTTTGTGCCCATTGCCCCTTGTCCTGTCGCTGGGCACCACTGAGAAGAGTCTGACCCCATCCTCTTGACATCCACCCTTTAGATATTTGTGAGCATTGATCAGATCTCCTCTCAGCCTTCTCTTTTCCAGGCTGAACAGACCCAGCTCTCTCAGCCTTTCCTCATAAGAGAGATGCTCCACTCCCCTAATCAACTTTGTGGCCCTCCGCTGGACTCTCTCCAGTAGTTCCCTGTCTCTCTTGAACTGGGGAGCCCAGAACTGGACACAGTACTCCAGATGCGGCCTCACCAGGGCAGAGTAGAGGGGGAGGATCACCTCCCTCGACCTGCTGGCCACACTCTTCTTAATGCACCCCAGGATGCCATTGGCCTTCCTGGCCGCAAGGGCACACTGCTGGCTCATGGTGAGCCTGTTGTCCACCAGCACTCCCAGGTCCTTCTCCGCAGAGCTGCTCTCCAGCAAGTCAACCCCCAGCCTGTACTGGCACATGGGGTTGTTCCTCCCCAGGTGCAAGACCCTACACTTGCCCTTGTTGAACTTCATGAGATTCCTCTCCGCCCAACTCTCCAGCCTGTCCAGGTCACGCTGAATGGCAGCACAGCCTTCCGGTGAGTCAGCCGCTCCCCCCAGCTTTGTATCATCAGCAAACTTGCTGAGGGTACACTCTGTCCCTTCATCCAAGTCGTTGATGAATACATTGAACAGGACTGGACCCAGCACTGACCCCTGGGGAACACCGCTGGTCACAGGCCTCCAACTAGATTCCACACCACCGATCACAACCCTCTGCGCTCTGCCATTCAGCCAGTAATCCAATCCTTCACAAATGCTTGATGAACTCAAAGAGCAGCACTTGGGTTTTACTTGGGGAGAAACCTTACGCAGAAAATTCCTCTGGGCTCCTCAGTGGAAACGCACATCACTCAGTCCTATACACTCAGTTAACAGTCATCAACAAAACAAGCCAGGCATCCAAACTCTCTCTTCCCAAGCTACTTCGGATGAATTAGAGCTTTAAAGGCTATTTTAACTTCCAAAAATGCCTAACGCCATTAGGTGGGAGCACTGGAGTACAGGGAGAGATCAGGCATGGCTGGACTGTCTGACACCACAGAACAACATGTACATCCCTGGGAGGGAGAGCTGGAACAGAGGGACATTAGAGGAGAACAAACTGTGCGGGCCTACTAGAGGAAAAAATCGTATCTTTCTATTCCGAGAAAATCCTCTGACAGCAAGCAAAGTCAGCTTTACAGCTTCTGCTGTTCACCAAGGCTGACAAGGAACTGTAGGACACTCCAGAATAAGGGCAAATATATCTGAACAACTATGGCTAATATTGAGATAACGTCCTTTGGAAAGGCTTCAAACTTAGAACACTAAATAACTTAAAATATGGCCTTAGAACAAAGCCTGCATTTTGATACAGATTTGCTTTTACCTTTCTTCATTTCCTTATCTTTGAGACTATTGTTCTACAGGAATGTTTCCCTACAACTAATTCCAAAAAATTGAAACCAAAACTTTAAAAGACTAGCTTTCAAACAAAGGTAAATTTGTACAGTGCAGTAATGTCTACCATCCTCCTTCTTACAGTATAGAAAAGGATGGAGATGTATTTTACATAAATAAAAGTGTATATGTGTGTATAAACACCTCCAATATATACTAAGAAATTTTTGCAGCATGGCTGCCAGTTAAGCTTCTAATACAGTAGGAATTAAGATTTCTAACACTATTAACACTCCTGATCAAAACAGTCAAATGTTATTCCCTGTTCTTTCACAGATCTTTCACTGAATGGGGAAAAGGTTTTGAAGTTTTGGAAGCTGACTGCATGAATAATTGTTGGGTTATTTTAAAAAATACAGGTTTCTACGGGGAGTCATGTCTGTTGGGCAGTAGATGGTAACATTACAACAGACACTGTAAGGACTCCATCATCACCTCTCCAAAGGTAATACCTGTAAGTGCACAAATCAGGAAGAGAATTTATTGCTCTTCCCCTCCCTAAGCTCGTTTCCACAGACAAAAGCAGCAACAAGTATGACACGCACAGGCATATTTGCATGCCAACTTCAATCTCGCCAGCATGAGTAACAGTACCAGCATGAGCGTGACAATACAAGCCCTCCACATAGCTTAGGAAGTCCACCATTTCACCAGTCCAGCACAACTACACAGCCTGCACTAGTGTTCAGTTAAAATGCTCCTCCTGTCTTATCCAACCGCGTGCCATTACTGTATGTGTTTGTACACACGTGTATATACACACACAGAGTCATAGGATCACAGCATAATTCTGCTTGGAAGGGACCTCAGGAGAGTCCAATTGCCTGCTCAGAAGCTCGAAAAATAAAACACTATAGCATGACTTTTGCCAGCATACCTGCAGTAGTTGCATCCAGTATCCTGCCAATTACGGCTTAGATAAACATTTTCTTTTTATTCTGATAAACATAGCTACACAGCAATGTGCTTGGCTGCATTCTGCTACAAGACCGTCTGGCTGACTCACCTTCCCACCTCCGACCCTTTCACATACTTGTTCTCCAAATTCTGTGTTCTTCCTTCGAAACAAAGTTAAAGCACACTGAATATCTAACTCCCCAAGTTATACAGATATCTAATGACATACACCAAACTAGAAGAAACAGTATCTATGTTAGACTGCTTCAGAATCTGTCAATGCAGGTCAGCTCTCTTGCAGTAACAGGCGTTCTAAGAAGGTTCATTAATGCATTTCATTAAAGGAGACTGAGTACAACTGGATGAAAAAGCAAACATTCAAAGAATCTTGGACAGAGACTGAGCTAATACCTTGTATCTAACAAAATCAAAATCTGGATCCTCTAGGTCTCCCAAAACAAATAATTTAACATAGTCTTGTGAGATTTCTTCTACATAGTCTGTCAATGTAAGAACACATATCCTGTTGTCTTAACAGTATTTCTAAAACCTGACCCAGCAATGCTGTTATGCTACCTGGATTTTCAAGAATCTCCCAGGCTTCATTTGGAACAGAAGATCCCTTAAAATTGTAGCCGTACTACAGAACAGCTCACCTCCACTGGGAGACACTACTCAAATACGCATTAGACAAAGATGCAATAATTAGCTCAAAAGATTTTATAAAAGGTTCCTAAGAGAAGACTAGAGTGTTTACTTGTATGTTTTTCAAGTATCTGTTACTACAGCACTCTAACGCATAGTGGTATCTTTGGAAGCCATCAGAATTACCTGTGTGTTTAAAAGACTGTCACTTCAAGTAATTGCTCACTAAAACAAAAACCTGATCTTTATAGCCAGGGAGAAGTCAAAGGTAGACTATAAAGAAAAGAGCTGTCTTACAGAAAGGTTGAGGAAAAGGAGGAGGTTATGTTATGGCAAGATATTTAAAACTAAACCAAACCAAAACCAATCCACCATCAAACAACCACCCCAGCAATTAATCTGTTGCGCAGCTTCACGGTTACTTTAGGATTAAAATGCCAGATCAGAAATGTATGCCAACTTTGTTGCTGAAGCCTGCATGCACTACACCATTTCTCTTAAGTTCCACTGTCTGAATTACAGCTAACAATAAAATTAAATAGCAATTATGAGACATAGTTTATTACCTGTAAAAAAAAAAGATACCTTCTATTGTCTTAAGAATACCTGAAATACCATGAGTAAAAAAGACACTTGAAAGCCAATAAAATAAAAATAGACTAAAAGTTAAGACATTTTATCTATTCTCAGCATTTACCTGACTCTTGCAAAATACTGCATCTAGGTTGAACACACTTAAATCATAGGTAATCAGTCCATTCACAGACTCTATTCTCAGATAATAAAGTACCTCTAAACTTTTCTTCTGTTCAGACCA
>VZSC01009869.1:141464-151692 GCA_013398225.1 Steatornis caripensis
CCCCCCCCCCCCAAAAAAAAGAAATTAAGAGGACTAAGATTGGTAAACCTGATAGGCTACAGGACTATCTAGAGTAATGTCTTAATCAACAGGTACGTTCTTCTTAATTGAATTTCTCTCCATATACTATCTGTATGTAGTTTCAGATATTATACATACACATTAATTATACACTATACATAGCCTATTATGTAACAATATATATTCACATATATTATATGTATTTCCATACTTTACCTGCATAAGGAACATTTTACTTCTTTAGAATAAAGCCACCACAGGTAGTGATAGATTTTAATTTCTGGAACTCCTCCCCATCTCCCCCTGCCAATTTTATTTTAAAATCCTATTACAATTAAAGTTACGCAAACAAACAGTGCCATAGGCATTGTATGTGTGTACATATATATAAAAATCAAAATAGTTTTAAGTTAATGAAGGCACAGGTGCAGATCTCTTACTACTTTATAAAGAATTAGAAAAAAATGGACTTGCAGACATTCAAAACAAGGGTGGAACCTGTAGACATCTTGTTTCTCCATCTTGACCACACACTCTCGCTTCTCAGACTTGCACATGTAACTAAACTCTGATGCTACCCTGCAGTCCTGTTCAAGACTCAAACATCAGAATAGTATATACTTCGTTATATTTACTGGAACTGTATGATACATCCTGAAGAAGAAGATTATTTTCACAAGAAAACAATTTTCTAAAGTATGAAACTTCTACATTGTCAAGCTCTTCTACATGGTAGGTAGCAAAAGCCAGATCTGAGCTTTGCTGTTCTAAATTGGACCTGACCTCTTTTACACCCTTTATGAAATATGTCCCTTATCTGACAAGGCCAAGACTCATTGCCATTTTTAGTGAAAACCTGGAGAACTTCAATATAAAACAAAAGCAAAAATAAACAAGGAAAAAACCCACGTGGCTTTGTTTTCATGAAGTCAGCCATAAGGAGAGCTGCTTGAAAAATTCACATGACTATCAAAACTTTAAAACCGGCATTCAAAACTACCCGTTCTCAGATTTTTAAGGAAAGAATCACCTTCATCTTCAAACCATCTCTGACCTGTGGCAGATGCAAGCTGTCAATTGTATGTTGTGCTGAAAATGGAAACCACTGAACACACTTCCTCTATTCTTAGCTATTCTTTCACTTTGGTAACACAACATGAAGAAGCTAAGGAAACAGCATAAATAAGCAAAAAGAAAGAACAACACATCTCAAAGATTAGCTCTTTGACACAGGCAATTAAAAAAATTTACACCAATTCTTTATGAAGAGTATTCTGCATTGAGCAAAGAAAACAAAGAGAGATTTCTCATGCCAGTGAGCTTCTCTGTAACTGAATATCCTTACATTTCAAATGGAGTCCCACTTAAGCTTCCATTCAATGTATCACTACCTTTTAAGCACGTAGTATCTTTTTAAAAAATCCTCAAGCCTCTGCACACAGCTGCATATCCTTCAGTCTGCTCAAATGTCTGAGGAGCATGGCCTACCAAAAGAGTCAGAGGAATTAAGGAGGGAGGGAGGCACAACTGATGTGGCTAGGCTTTTCCTACGATTTGGAAAAGATGTGACTGAACACTCTAAAGCTAGGGAGGATGAACATCCTTAGATGGAGACAGAAGTCAGTTCAAGAAATCAACAGGTTCTGGTATCCCAAAGCGTTCAAACTCCATTCTGGATTTATTAGACTTCAACAAGCTGATCTTTCAAAACAAATATAGTCTCCTTTGTTGAACAGTGCAGGCCAAGTCACTGCTGAATGGGTAATTAATCCACCTCAATGAACTAATTGCCTGTACACCTGAATTACAAGTCAGAAGACAGAGGACTACTGCAATTTCTCATTGCTGAAGAACATTTGTAATCTCTCCATTTTATGAACTGCTTTGAAAAACCTAATCTGCAGAGAGATTACAGAAGCCACGTCTAACAGGAATAGGGAGAAATAACCATTTACAGGCTGCAGCCTACTCTCAGCAGTATGCCTTTCCTTTCAGCAAGCAGCCTGCTTAACAGTACACAAACAAGTTTTTTTATTTTTGCCACACCCATTTAAAGGAACAACTACGTCAAAACTCCGCCAGCAATAAACTATATCATTACGGCATTTGGACCATTTTCCTAATATTTAGAGGTTTGGTACCTACAGGTAAATGCAACTGCTACGTAAATTTTACAGGCCTCTACACCACTCTGAGAAGCCATTTTAGCATTTTTTTCTGTGCAAGTCAAAACATGATACACAGATTTTACTCCCATAAATAAGATTAAACTCGTACTGAAATCCAGACGGAACAAAAATAACAACAAAATCCAGCTTTTTAACTTGCCAGTTCATAAACTCGAAAGCAGCAACAAGACCTCAAGTTTAACACACACACGAGTATCTTTGGTAAATCTCTCTACTGAAGTAGTCATTACTTATTTTCAGGCTAAACAAAATTAAAGCAAGGCAGAAAAACACTGGTTGAAAAAGGATGGCTCTAAAACACAATGTGGGTTAAAGAGCAGGCCACAAGTTTATTTACCACTGATAACTCTCCAGGAACAATCACTGCCTACAATGAACCCCAGTGGGAAGCCACTGTTAGAGGGTATCACACCATTCCTTTAGCTTCGGGAGGGACCATTTTGAGAAAGGAAGGCAAACACATCAGTCCACTAGAACCTAGATTTCTGTCCTCTCCCCAAGGCTAGATGACCATAACCTTGAAAGCTGTACTCTCCTCTTGAATACTGGCCCCTGATTATATCAATCATACTGGACCTGAAGCTACAAGAAGCACACAACAAAAAAACAGAAATACAGCTCCAAAATGAGCTACAAAGGAAGCAAGAAACCTACCCTGCCAGAACCAACCTGCCCAAAACTCCTTTTTCAATTACTCTGCAGCTCATTCATACCATGGCAAAGCATCTCATTACATAAAAGGCATGGGGAAGGGGGAGGGGAGGAAGAGAAACACCCTGAAAAAAAAATTCAGATTCTTCTTGCCAACTAGGCTGGAATAAAGCTGTGCAGGAATGTAAAAGTGTTCTTGCTATGACCAGCTGCCAGATGACACCTTCCTAGGTGAGAGATCTCAAGGAAGCTCATCTTGCTCCACTTGCAATTCTCTATATGCTTTTGATTGATTTACATCAGTAGAAATTCAATCTTTTTCATTCACTGTTTTACATTTAGGCACTTTACAACACTCGTGGTCATTTCAAGCTGTACAGTGTTTTTATTATTCTGCATTCAGCTCCCAACACAGAAGCCTGCATTGAAACACAGCTTGACATCTAGCAAAGCATAGACACCCTATGATCCCCCCAGTCAACATTATTCAAATATTCAGAACATATAACAGTACCCAGTTGAAAGGAAAGCCTGAAAAAGATCGGGGAGCACAGGGGAAACAGAAAAAAACCCCACATTCTTCAAGACTGAACAGATGGTTCTTGACTTCTGGTTCATGGAAACAGTGAAGCCAGTGGGCTTTTGGTCTCCCCCTTCCACATACAGCTGAAGCGTGAAACCTGCAGATAACTAACATTTCTCACTCCTTGTTCTCCTTCATCAATGCGTACAGAATTCTTGCAGATCCAGGACAGATCACGCCACAAAACGTATCTCTAGTTAAGTTGCCTCAATCAAGACCATTTAAATACAGATCTTGGCATAATAAACTTGGCTTCACACTTTAAGAGTCAACTACGCAGTTCTTTAAAGCTTTCTTCGTAAAGATTAAGCTGAAGCCATGCTCTTTCCCAAGCTATGGAAATAATGAATACAGCCTATCTCTGCAAAACCACATACACAAAGTATAAGGAAGAATGAGACCAGCAGTTCCTTTAATAGTTTCTCTGATGGTGTTCTTTTTGCCAGGTTTATTTGGCTAGCAATCCCTCTGGCAGAATGAATTTCAGTGAGTATCACTAGATGGGTACCCTTCCCATGAGATTTAAGTCTCTCCTTCAGAGCTAAGGAGGGTGCTCAGTGATCCTCATCTAATCAGCAGAACGGACTTGTTCTAGAAGAACTGTTAGAAGTTTAAATTTAAAGAACAAATGACAGTTCTTTAAATAGAGTAAAAACTAGTGAGGCAGTATTAGGAAGGAATTTCATTTTCAATTCTTATAGGTTAGAATGAAATAGCAGGATTTGGAACAGTGGCTCCTGACACGATAGACACCTCACAAACTCTTATTTCTGCAAAGACAACATACATGTAGCCACTAACTACAGCATGCCAGAAAATTATTTGTTACAGAAGAATTTCAAGACCAACTTTGTACTCTTCATCCCCAACTTCAACCCCCCCAAATCCATTCCTAAACTCTTCCAGTGTCTGGCATTTATTAAAATCAGTCCCTAAGAATAAGTGAAAGACAATAGTCTCTCGTCGCTTTTCGAAGCTGGTGACTCTTAAATCTGAAGGTGATCGCCAAAGAGCAAATGAGTAGTATTTTTACTAATAGGTTTTAAATTAATCCTTTCACTTTTGGAGACAACCGAAAACAATGAAACCTGAGGGTAATACGCTTGCCTATCTTTACTAAGATGTTTCGTAGGTCTCATACGACAAATACTGCTGCAGAGGCACATTCAGTCATACATACTATTCATGGTGCGCCACAAAGCTACCATATACAAAGAAACAATCCTCCCATCAAAATACGCATCTAAAGAAATTTCTTTTTTTTTTTTGAAACAACAAATTGCAATATATTACTGAGCTACTACTTACTATATATTCTCCTTTTTGAGGAAAAAGAGAAAAGAAAAAAAAACTTTCATTAGCATGACAATAAGACACTGCAGTGGACAGTGTGAATCTTTTCAATGTTAAATTCAACAGAAAAAAACCCACTACAGCATAAAATAACAATAACATATTTTTTTTTAAAAGTTAAAAGCCTGTTTTCAGATATGTTTTTACCTTTGGGGGGAAATTCTCCTCTACCCAAAACTGAGTATATGATGGTACAGAACAGCAGAGATATTAAGGTGAGATGAGTTGAGTTTGGTTTACGTGCTCTCTGCAGCTTCACCAAATTTGCCTCTGAATTCCAGGTCAGTGCACTTAACGTGTATAAACCTGTAACATCTGCACAAAAAATACTAGTAAAAGACTGCTGTGGAGTTTTTCTTCTAAACCTGATATAAACATCTGTTGAATTTCCGCTAATTATATCTACACAGCTCCCATGTATCAAACACTTTCCAGAGCTCACTCTATCCTCCTCCTTTGATAACAGTAAGACAGTACAAGTACGACTGAGGCCTACTTTTGTAATCAGAATAACTTACTACAATGCACAAGACAGAAGGACCAAGTTCAGCTAATAAAGCCTGAGCTGAGCTAGCAGACTACTATTAGGTATGATACAGCTTGTACATCAAGCATGACCAGGAAAGGAACAACTGCAGTACTGAATTCCACAAATATTTTAATGCATATCTGCTTCAAGTGCAAAAAGGCATGCTCTCCACCGGTCTTAAAATACTGTCTTCCTGCAGCCTGTCTGCACTGTGGCTGAAAGTACAAATCAAAGAACTGAAATTGGACAAAGTATTCATCACCAAAACACTGGAGTCTATTCTAGCTTAATCATAAGAAATCCCTGTTTTCTAGGCACCATGGAAGTCTACTGCTGTCCTGCAAGCACTAGACCTTCCAGTTTCCTTTAAATAAGTCACGTCTCTAAATAATAAAAGTTTAAAGCCTCTTCAAACTCACTGTAGAAGCATCTGGATAGAGCTCAGTTCCTAGGAGAGGAATAAATTAACAGATCCTTGAATGGATCTTTCTTCAAAGGTTTAAGTTCCTCTAATGCCCACCCTCTAAACATTTAAATATTTGACAGTAATAGACTGCTTGCTCTTAAGAGAAGTTATATTCTCGTAAGTACAATGCATAAGGTTTACTCGAAATCTGACACACTTCCAGGCTAGTTTTAGGCACCACACAAAGAACCCATTTCTGTAAGTGCACTAACTTAAGAGAAAATACATTTTTTTCTCGGTCTATGAAAAGGACCACTTCCAAAATTAAATGTTACCTTTCCTTTAATCTTTTTATACCTATCCAGTAACTAGACTCTCAACTGATCTGTCTCTGAGCACCCTGCAGGAAGATACTCTCCAGCTGCCACCTCACATTGCTCAATGAGCAGCACCCTACAGCCAGTCTGTTAACTGGTAGCACAGAGAGCAAAGCTCACCTTTACATCCAAGTTTGTATTTAATCAAACAATCCTTCAATGGTGAATCAGAGTACACCGGCTGACAGGTCACATGCTTCTGGCTGCCCTGCTTTTAGAGGAAGTTAGGCTCTTTAGTGTAAGATAGTCTGAATGCCAATAAAAACAGATGGAGATCAGGTCTAAACAACCTTTCTGGCTCAAGACTACTGCCATACAGGATCGGCAGATATTAACAAAGCCATGAGAAAGGAAACAAAAAGTGTTTAGACGAGTAGGACAGCAGAGATACAGATAAATAAAGCCCCAGATCAGGTTCCGAAGACACAAATACTGACAAGAAGAAATGCAAATGAGAAGAATCAACATTTCCATTAGTTAATAAATATTTAAAAAGACAAGATTTTGCACAACAAATCAGAATAGGAAAAGGGAAAGTTTATACATAAAAACTCTCCCAGCTAAAAAAGGCATTTATTACTTGAGTGACGTTCCACTGCTGAAGTTTACAGACTAGTCTGGAAATTTAGGATGCTGACAGACAGAAAAATTTCCTCACTGTCCACCTCAGGTTATTTGTTACTCACTTGTAACTTAACACTTTCCAGCCTCTTCTATTTGTAAAGACATTTTGGGAGTACTGTATGAGATGCTGCCGATTACGTAAGTTCATCAGGAAAGCATCAGTCTGAAATAACTGACATATTTCTGACCACTTGAAACAAACCTAACTCTCTGAACTATGCAGCCTGCCTGCTGGGCAAGAGAAAAGCAGTAGCGTAGGTAGGACTCCTAATAAGGGGTACAACACCTTCACTCCAGCTCTGTTTTCAGTACAGGCCCTGGACTGGTAAAAGACACAGGTAGGCTCCAACATTTGTCTTGCAAGACACGTACAGAAATGTTCTGTATGAGTTCAACTGGATTCCTTGAGGATAGTGCCAGCGGACAGGTTTCTCACTGGGAGATCTCAAAGCACTCCAGACGAAGAACTAGTTTGAATATTTCTATCCCATTAGAACAAGGAATTTACAGTGACATTACTGAATAAAAATTCCAATGTGACATTCAAACTCATTGCAAACTGTGCTTCATGAAACCATGACACCTTAAACGTGCTCACATAGCTCCATCAACCTTTCATTTTTCCTTCTAGTCTTGGATTCTGGATAAAGTGACATAATTCGGTGTATCATGCTCAACTTCAGAGCATTCATTTTATACATTCACCGAGTACTTTGATTTTATTGAATGGGCTTAGAAGTTTGGCAGCCAAGTAAGTTAACATCATACAATTGGATTGAGTGGAGCCTTTCTAAAGGAGTAAGGAAAATGAATGTGTTTAGGAAGCTGTTTGCACAGGAAAGAATTGTTAGGTATAAAATTTGGTTCTGTTAGGGACACAAGACAGGTTAAACAGAAAGCAACCACTACATAAACAAATGTCTATGTAACTACTCATAAGGGCAACACATAATACTACCTCTGGGTCTTCCACTGCTGTCAGGGTACTGAAAGTCAGACTCCGAGTTCACCAGAATAACTCTACGTGACTTTCTGTAATTTTCCATGTTTGGATTTTTTTTAAAAGGAACCTGACTCTTCCTGAGATGAAAGATCTTAAAACAGTCAGAAAAGCTTCTGTTACACTTTGGTGATAAATTGTCAAAGTCTTCATTTTGGAGTATGGGAATTATATAACCCATTATTTCTGGATTTTTGTTGACACTTTTTTTTTTCTTGGTATCATGAGATGAGAGGGAAAGTATAAGATTACAGTAAAACTGAAAACTTCAAACCTGTAATACATTCCCTGGCAAATTCAGTTTCCAACTGCTACATTCAATAAAATGCTTCCCTCAACACAGCCTACAAAACAAGGGGTTTGACATTACAGGCACTTTCCCACAGTGATAGTTTTAACATAACGATTAGATCTTCTTCCATCACAGAAGAACTTGTTTATTCCTTCTTCAATCGATCACCACGCACTTACTTTAACACTGAGCAGAAGCAGGGACACTTTTGTCATCATATTGGATGATCCTGACTGAATAGTCCAGATAGGTTAAAAAAACCAAAAGAAGCAACCCTTATATCTCAGACTACCACACTCTTCTAGAACAGCTTGTGGGTTTTTTTTTTTTTTTTTACAAATCAGTATTATGACTCTTCTAAAAGAAGAATCAGCAGAATAATTTTGCACCAAATTCTATTTCTTTGTATTCTAAGACTTTCAGGAGTTGTATAATAGTCTTCATAAAAAAAGTCACCAAGGGAAAAACGTATTTTAATTCTATGCAGCTGTATATATCCAGCAGTTTAAAAACATGCTTTAAATGTACAGATATATGTTAAGGGGTCTGGGATAAACTAATAACAACACTAGTGGAACTAAGTATGCTATTACATAAAATTTATTGGCATAACAATGGAAAACAAGACCTTAAATACAAGGTCCTTCTGTGATGACAGGGCGGCTATGAAAAATAGGACATCAAAACATTAAGTAGATATAAAAATAAGAAATTGACAAACCTGGATTTTGAAGTAGAAATCTCCCAAATACAAACATGCTAAAAAAAATAGAGGATATAAATAAAGCAGCTCAGGCCAAAGCCCTTAAGTCTTTTATCACAAAACTTCTTTAGGATGTACCAATACAACAGTAACGCCGAGATATTAATGGAACAAGGAGGCTGAGAAAATGTGGTTTATGTCTTCTTTTATCAACAGAAAGTCAGTGGATGACCAAAATCTAACTGATTTCAGAAGGCATGTGAATTACTACAAATCAGAAAGGTAAACCAAACCTTGGTATTGTAACTGGCCTAAATTAATATATAAATATATATTACATATAGAATATATAAATTCTACATTTTCCAAAAGTAAAGATACCTGACCAAGAGAAATCTTAACTTTCTATTCTGAAACCTCCTGAACTCTTCACCGTACATGTCCTGCATACAGCGATGTATCATAAAGGCTTCTATGTTATTTGAACTGAAAAAAACTCCAGTATTATGTAGGCATGACTATCCCAGAAGTTAAGAGAAAGCTCAAAAAACTGACTGGGCTGCCAGTATCTGACAAGCAAAAACTAACACTGAAATGAGTTTGGTCCTCAGCTCCTTTACACTTGATAAAGATCTCTGACCAAACTTGTATTCGATTGTCCAGAGCAGTAACAATGAAGAGTCAGAGGTATTTCACCTTTCCTATGAAAGCCTGCAACATACCAGCTTGATTGTTCTCTAAGCACATACCACAAACGTAAGACACCAGGTCTTATTCCCGGTGGAAGCGCGGTGCAAGTTTCTGACAGATGACGGCTCCCCACAGCAAGCTGGCCGCTGTACTCTATCACCTCCGGACCTCGCCTTTTCCACCTTTCCATTAATCGCAAGGCCCTCGGAGAAGCTGCACTACAGGCCCGGCGCCAAGCGCATGCTGGTGGGGAAGTCCTGCAGGAGGTACGCTTGCCAGCGAGCCTGATATATCATTTACAGCACACCCACACACCCTGCGATTAACTTCATTTCGCCTTTAATCAGTTTTCGAAGCTCTTACGTGCTCCTGGGCGCAGGGCAGCCAACCCTGAACAAAGAGGGGAGGGAGGGAGGGGAAACCCTTCGTCCCCAGGGGGCTGGCTGCAGGTACGCGCCCCCCCCCCGGGGCACGCTGAAGGAGCAGGGCCCCTCCAGGGCCTCCCGCTACCTCAGAGCAGCCCCCTCCCTCGCTCGGTGAGGGCTCCGGCCCGCGCTCCTCCCTAGACCGAGCGAGGCCTGGCCACGGCCCCTCGGTGGCCAGGCCGCGCCGCCCGCCCCGCTTCGCCCACTCGCGGTCGCCCGGACCCGTCGCCCCTGCGTCGGCCTCCGCCCGGTGGGGCCGCAAGCGCCGCTTCCGGAGCCGGGGCCGAGCCCGGGCCCGTCGCCTCCATTTTGGGGCCGGCGCAGCGCGGAGCTCACCTGCATGCCGGGCACTTGCACCGCCACGGGCGAGTGGGCCATGGCGGGC
>VZSC01009869.1:151907-175835 GCA_013398225.1 Steatornis caripensis
GGCGGCTTTAGCGGGGGCCGCGCTCCCTCCTTCCCTCCCCGCGGCCCGCCCTGCCCGACAGCCCCCGCCCGCCGCCGGCTCACCTCGCGGCCGCGGCGCTGGGGCCGAGCTGCGCGACGCGGGCGGGAAGGGGGGTCCCTAGCGCCGCTCTCCCATGCCCGCCGGGCTCCTAGCAGCGGCGCTGCCAGCTGGCGCCGCTCGCCCTGCCCATGCCCCCCCTCCCCGGTACCGGCGCGGGGGCGGCTGCTCGGGGCCCCCCGGAGAGGCGCGCAAGGTGGCGGCTCTCGGCACGGCCGGGGCTGGGCTCAGAGCGCCATGTCGGGCTCCGGCAGGAGGCGGCGGCTGTGCGGCGGCGGCTTCTTCCGTCTCAGCTTCGGCCTCGCGGGGCGGAGCAGGCCCCGCCGCACGGACCCCGGCGTCAGCTGCCTCCGCCTCCTCGACCGCCTCGGGCGGGCAGGGACCGCGGCACGGAGAGAGGGGCGGTGGCAGCGGCCCCCTCAGCGCTGGCGACCCCTCAGCGCCGTGCCGGGCCCGGCCCACGGGGACGGCGCCACCCGCGACGTTGCTGGGGGCCTTGGGGCCGTCGGGCGCTGTCGCACCGGCCCGGCCCCCTCAGGCCCTGTCCCCCTCGGGCACAGTCCCTGGGTCCTGTCCCCCTCGGGCAGCCTGTGACAGGCTCCTGTCCTCACACACACTCTCACGGCGCCGGTACCCGCGGACACACGGCCACAGCCCCTTGTACCCCCAAACAAACACCCTGCCACCACCATGCCTGTACCCGTGGCTCCTGCGCCCAGAGATGTGCAGGTGCAAGTAATTGACTGGATATTTTATGGGGTTTATTTGCTTTTGCGACACAAAGAGGTGGTGTCTTCTCTTCTGGGGGGTGGCTCATTCCTGGCAGCCAGCCTCAGCAAAGGTAGTGTGGGAAGTCCGCTGCGGCTGTGGGGGTTCAGCTCCCAGTTTGGGGTGGCTAGTTCTCTTGCCTCCCCAGGAGCATGCCCCACGCAGGCTGCCCCTCTGCCAGCCCTGCCCCAGCTGCCGTGGCACCCTCCCAAAGCACGCTTCTGTTCCTCACCACCGCCTTCTTCCCCCGTGGGGAAGAAGATTCTGCTGGGGCCCGTGGAGGAGAAAATAACTGTGTTTTCGGGTGACATTTTTCCCATTCATACATGAGTCACCTATTTGTGCGTGTGATTCACATTCCCATACATGAAAGTTTTGCTAGTTACTCAAGCAAAGCTAAAACCAACGTCTTTTATGACACTGGTCTTCCCCTCACCCATCTGAGCAAGAATGTAGAAATCACATGGACCTGTTGCAAATATCCTTGTGGGTACATGAGGACTTCCCTTAAAGTCACAGGTTTATGGGTCTAAAAGCCAAGAAAAGGTAAAGTAAGCTGGAGATATTGGATTGTTGGCCATATCGGACCTACCCTGTTCTGAGGGTGAGTCCTTTCGGAAAGGAGGTGGTCTCCCTTCCTTACAACTCGGAGAAATATTGCACTGTGGCAAGGAACACAAAACACCTCTGTGTAAGGTGTGTTAAAACATGCTTAAGCCAAGAATTTCAAAGTTAGACAGTCTTTCCATCCTTAACTCACTGTGCCTTGAACCAAAAAATACACTCACAGTGATGTTAGTTAAGGACAGCCTTGTGGCTCATGCTGGAATATTTTTTTTTCCAACTTGCCAGTTGCTTAAGCCTTTACTGCTATTAAAATATTTACTTTCTTCTGCAGTTTTTAAAAAATAACATAGCTTTAAAAGGATTCTATGTGATAGTTACACTTTGACAAGCTACCTAGGAGCCTGTAAGGAGATCATTTTAATGGGTGGAATATTTAAGGTAAGTGTTTTCTGGAAGTTTTTACTGTCTACTTAAATTAAAAAATATTTTTTTATTAATAAACCTTTGGGAAGAAAGGGGGATTTCTACTGACAAAAATCTTTCTTAATTATGTACAGTGGCCCAGTAAATAAATGAATGAACATCAGCTCATGGAACTTCTGAATCCTTCCCGGCTCATTCTGCACAAACATACTTAAATCACTTCTCCTCTTACCTTTTTAGAAGACGACCCCTGAAAAAATCCTGACAAATTAAATACGAGGATTTTTGTTTCATGCTGCTAATCATTACTGTCCCTCTGTTCCTCTTCCGGCTCTGAGGCTCTGCTTTTCTTTTTCTATCCATTGGTTACCTTGATTTTTCTCCCCAGAATCCCACTAACTGGTTATCTCAGCCTTGCCTGGATTTTGTACTTTCCCTCACATATTTCCTCTTGAAGGCACCTGTTTACTTTGTATCAGAGAGTACTAATTGCCAATCCTTGCTTCCTGTTTTGGGGCCACAGACTGAGACATTCATCCTTTTATGCATTTCTGACTTGCATGCAGCTTAGTATAACATGAAAGGGACTGGAACAAATGTATTTAATAGAGTACGAGCAGGACAATCACTATGCAGGTGACACTGTATTCTCCCCAGTAATTATATCTGTAGTTATCTCCCACCCATGGCACATCGGCCAAGAGAGCTGCAGCGACAGCAACACAAGGTAAAATGTTCAGCAAAAAAGCAACACTTGTTTATGCCATACTTGCTCAGAAAGCCCTGGGATGATATGGTGAGTGAAGCCAGGGAGGAAAATCTGTCAGGAAATCTTAAGTAATCAGCCAGTCATGTAATGGCTGAATCATCGAGCCAGGCTGTGAAGTGAGGTAGGCTGGCACCATAACATCTACGAAAAGGGTTGTAATATTGTATGCCACTCTGTAATTAGCAAGTTTTAATTTGTGCATTAAGGAAGTCAGATGGTCAGTTGCTGATATTGCCGTATGAAAGACCTTCCCTGCCCCCTCCCAGCCTGCCCTCTAAATACCTGTTGCTGCTGTTTTCCAGGATTTAAAATGTGTCTATAATTCCCTTAGGACAGCTCGCAGGGCTTTGCACTAGTGATGTGACCCAAGTCAGACCTTCTACTGTTTTGTGTGTTTAACTACTATTTTTGCGTTGGTGGTGTGAAAATATAATTATTTTTACATCAGAAGACTGCAAGGAGCTAGTAAAAACACTGGGATCTTTGAGAGTGCCTGCACCTTGGTGGTGGTTTAGACCTACCACAAAAAGTGGTAGAAATTTATCTCAAACTTCCGAACGTAAATGAATAAAACAAAATAACTTACACTGCTAAATAGAAAAATACTGTATCTTATAGCTGTGGACTCCAGGGACTCCTCACAGTGATTTGCTGGGGTGAGGGAGGGAGCGGGTGTCTGATCTGGTTCTAGCAGAGCTGTTGTGAACTCACCATTAGGAAAGACCCCAGCAGACTTACACATTTGTCTAGGAAATGTGATGCTCAGTTTCCATATATCAGGGTGGATCTGGATATTTTAAACTCTGTAGTGCCTTTGCAAAGTTCAGCCAGGCGGTGCAGTGCTGATTAGGGCTCATGGTGATGATCCCGTCTGATGCATTTAGATGCAGCTCCACAATCCTCCTCCTCGGACCTTTCTCAATGCAAGCAGTACAGCTAATGGGTCACCTTGTAAAAGTGAATACAGCATCCCAAACTGGTAAAATTCAATTTTTTCATATTTTCACATTTGAAACACCTTGCCAAAGGGATTGCGGAGGTTAGAAGTTGACTGGGATTGGGAAAAAATGGCTGCATATTTATTTTATTAATGAGAACACCAGAGACGTAAAAGAAAGAATGAAAATGTTTTTGCAAGGATATAATTTCTCCATTCTTTGACGTAAATCAGTCTCTGATTCATGGGTATTAGGGAAATCACTTTGTCTTAGAGGCAACTTACTAAACAGCTGCAGAATTCCCAGCACTGCCACTAGAAACTGCTGATACTCACTAACACGGGAGACAGATGTAGCTCTCGTCGATCCCATATTAGAACTTTCATGTTTCTGTATTCCATTAACAATTTAAAATTATAAAGCCTTGCAGCAGGACTAGAACCAGTACCATAGTACATCCACTTCTGCCCACCAACTTTCCTTCCCATGTCCTGTATCCATCCTCTTTGCCTCCCTTCATTCTCCAGCTCCTGCAGCATCCAACCTTCCCTGTTGCTGCTGTGTTCTGGCATGGCTGTTTCCAGCCTCCTGCAGCCTGCATGCACGCAGCTGAGTGCCAGGACATAAAGCAGAGGTTCCCCTTGTTCCAGCACAGTGACAGCAGCCCCATGCCACCAGGAGAATTGGCTGGCAAAAGCCTTCTATAGCTCTGGGTTTCCCCAGAGGAGCCAGCTCAGTCATTCTGAGGGACAGCAGATGCAAGGAACTCCTTCAGCACAAATGGATTATTTAGAGAATTCAACTGCCAAAATCTGCCAGTGTCAACTAAGTGTTCATAAATGGAAATTTTCACATAATATGGCCAATTTGTTCATTTCCTCCAGATGACAACAATGGCACATCCTTGACACAAGGGTGATGGCTTTACCGCATTCCACATCCTCCTTCAAAAGCAAGGGGGTAAAATGATATTTCTTAGCAGAGCAAAATGATACATCTTCTTGCAATCTTATTCTTAGAAATGGCTGAGCTATTTTTTAATTGACACTTCCTGCACTTTTAAGGAAAATAATCAGGCTGCAGTAAATGCCTAGGATGGAAAAGGTGAGTGAGGGATGCTGGTTCACCATCTCCTTCAATGCAAGGACTAAGGATCATTAAATCAAATGAGCAGGTGCCAAGTTCAAAACAAACAAAAGTAGGCACTTCTTCACACAGGGTATAGTTAAGCTGGTAAACTCCTTGCTACAGGCCAAAAGTGACTGGACAACTTAATGAAAGAAAAAAAATGGCATTGGGAAATACTATTTATAAAACTAGCACCTCTGGTTGAGGAAGTACGTGAGCTGCAAATCCCTGCAGGCAAGCGCAAGCATTGCCCTTGCTCACTCCATTCTCACGAGCTTCCCTAAGCCCCTGCCACTGGCTCCAGCCGGAGATGAGCTGCTGTGGCAGATGGGGTTTGTTCTGGCGTGGTGGGCCTGTTCCCATGCCAAAGGTTCAGCCTGGAGGGTTACAGTCAGGCCAAACAGTACCCAGCTGACACGGGAGGAACTGTCTTGCGATGGTAGGCAAAGCTACTTTCTAATAGGACAAGCAGACTTGGTACCCATGGTATTAGATGAGTCTGTAGCACAGTTTCATTTCTTTGCTAGAAGTTCTTCATTGACATAATCTTTAATTTTCCATAACCGGAAAAAAAAAATAGTAAGTTGTCCTTAGGTAGGTGCTAAGCTAATAGTGAATGTGTATTGTACCAGTGTGGTGAACGGTGAGTCACTACGTGACTAAGGATTATGACAAATTGAATGGGCTGTTCACAAGTTCAAGGGCAAATTTTGCACCTTTGTCACAAAAAGATCCTTGTACCAGTGAACTTTTTACTTCAGTATAGTATTTGGCTTAAAGCAGCCAGTCTTCTGTAGGATAGCCCTGTGCTTCCAAGATTGCAACATAGGTGAAATGGGGTTACAGTTGTGTTTCTGACTTCTTTATTACAAACATGCTCTACTTACACTTCACTTCCATCTTTAAAATAAACCATACACACACACACACATTTATAGGTAATTATATCCAATTCAGTAGTTTAACATCATAGAACATTGATCCTCTCAAATTAATGTTCTCGTATATTCTCATCCCTGCTTGCAAATGTATTTTATTCTTTTAAATAACTCTTCCCTGCTCTAATTTCCCCCTTAGCAGGAAACCAAAATTTCAGCAAAGCTTGCGCTCTTGGAATACCAAAAATAGTTTGACCACACCAGTGGAAGGGGTGAAGGAAGTGAGTTAGAGGCCCTGCCGGCAGGCAAACCAAACACCAGCCCCATCAGCACAGCATCTTTGCATAGCCACTACAACCTTTTTTTTTCTAAAGTGTTTTTTTTTTAGTAAAATACATACAGTATTTATAGAATTAAAAATACTTCTATATAAGGGAACAGCAACAAGAAGTTGGCTCCAGTGGAATTCCTAGACTAACAAAGCACCCACTCCAAAGGGGCATGATAGCCCTGGGCAGAGCTCTGGGCAGGGTGCTTGTGGGGGTAGGCTGCTCTTAGCCCCCATTTCTGCCAGCACCAAGAAAAGGGTGGGGAGAAAGAGATGTGTTAAAGGAGAGAGAGAAAAGATAAAAGAAAGAGATAATTTAAAAGAAAGAGATAATTTAAAAGAAAGAGATAATTTTTTAAAGGAAGGGGAGGGGAGAGGTGGGGAGGGGAAAATAAATTCAGGAAAAAGTGTTATCTCAGCAGTTCTCACTTGGAATGACTGTCCTAAAGAAAGAGACCTCCTTACCTTTTCTACCACATCTTCAATCTTTTTTGGTGCCTGGCTTCTCTTGCTCTCAAGGAGAGGATGGTCTCATCATCTCAGCCCCTAGCCATGCTGGGCCAGGTCTGCAGCAATGCAGCGGTGATTTGATGAAGGCAACCAGAAGGAAAAAAAGAGAAAAATGAAGTGCCGGGAGCACTAGCTGTGAGCAGGAGACTGCTTTTCCCGAGCCCTGCCAGGCTTTCAACACCAAAATGAAACACACAAACACAGGTTCGTGCACACACACACACACACACATACACATGTGCATAGACATGCACACACACTCCCATTTTCAGCCAGTCTTCCCAGATCCCTAGCCACCCCTTCTGAGAGGCCAGGGCCATCAGCTTGCTTTGTGCCGCTCTGCCACATGCCTCTCAACCCTGTTCCCCTCCGCACTGGCTGCAGCGACAACGCCTGCCTGTTGGGCCCTGACAGCGCTTGGCTCCCGGGAAGAAGTATTCACACATGATGGCAGCTCGAGAGAAAAGCTGAAAAGGAATCAAAGCCATCTCTGTTGAAATAAACATCTGCTCTGCGTTCATTATCTTCAGTATCGTGGCAACAGGGCTCACAAAATGCATGGGCAGCCCTCCAAGGGCTCCTGGCACATCACAGCTATCAGTACCTGCTGAAAACAGGCTGGCAGAGCGGTCATGGCACGGTGGGGAGCACAGATGGGGACACTCAGAAGAGAAAGCTTTGGTCAAAGATAGAAATAACTTCAGAGTTCCCTTGGAGGAATACAGCTTAGAAATCCACTGCCCCTGCAGCGACGCTGGCAGATAGATGGGGACAGCAGCACTGCGGTTCCTTCTGTGCGGCTGGGGTGTGTGTCGATCACCCTGACCCATGGACGGTTTCTTCACAGTTGCCCCAATGCAACAAGAAGAAGAAAGCAGTGGGATGTTGTGTTGGGTCTGTGTGGCGGGGCTTTGGCAGCAGGGCAAGGGGCTACACAGGCTGGTAGCCCCTGTGAGAAGTTGCTCGAAGCTCCCCCAGGTCCAAGTCAGCCCCACCTCGGGCTGAGGCCGAGCCATTTAGAGACAATGGATGTGCCTCTGTGATAAGGTATCAAAGGAGGGGTCATGGAGACCTGCAGCAGAGGAAGAAGGGGGATGTGAGAGAAACACCTGTGCAGATATCGGAAATCAGTGAGGAAGGAGGGGGAGGAGGTGACCGGAACAGAGATTCCCGTGCAGCCCATGGGCAGAGGGCAGGCTGTGCCCCTGCAGCCCACGAAGCATCGTGGTGCAGCAGCCCATGAAGGACCATGGAGGAGCAGAGAGGGACCTGCAGCGTGTGGAGGACCCCAGGCCAGGGGAGGTGCCTTCTCCCGAAGCAGACTGTGACTCTGTGGGCAGCCGCGCTGGGTCAGTGCATTCCTGAGGGACTGCATAGCATGGGAAGGACTCACATCGGAGGGGTTTGTGAGGGACTGTCTGCCGTGGGAGGGACCCCGCGCTGGAGCAGGGCAAGCTGTGAGGAGCCCTCCCCACCTGAGGAGGAAGGAGCGGCAGGGACAACGTGTGGGGAACTGACTGCACCCCCCATTCCCCGTCCCCCTGCGCCTCTGAGGGGGTAGGAGGGAGAGACATCGGAGCAAGATGAGCCCAGGAAGGAGGGAGGGCTGGGCTGGGGGGAAGGGTGTTTATTTTTAAGATCTGGCTTTTCATGTCTCCTTATCCTCCTCTGCTTTGATTGATAACCGATGAAATTGAATTTTTTCCCCAAGCTGAGTCTGTTTTTGCCTGTGACCATAACTGGTGAGTGAACCCTCCCTGTCCTTGTCTCAACCCACCAGGTTTTGCTACATTTTCTCCTCAACCAGGTGTGGGGGGAAGGAGTGAGTGAGCAGCTGCATGGTTCTTTGTTGCCAGCTGGGCCTGAACCATGACAGGTGTGGCTGTGGAAAAGCACTTGAACCTGGAGCCCATGCAAGGAGAGGCTGTGTTTGGTGGCACTCAGTTAACACGCAATTCCCTGAGGAGCGGTCAGGGTAGGCAGAGACCAGTTGCCTCGGCTTTCGCAAAGCCAAACTGGGACAATGCATACCTCTCTGCTCCCTGTTTCTAGCTTTGTGTTTCTGTACCCCCACAGAGGCAGCACTGTGACACAACGCTGAGCCAAGTCTGCACAGGGCAGTGAGCTCTAACCATCAGGATGGTATTACTGTCACAGCCGGCGGAAACAAGCGCTGTATTTGTCATATATACCCTTTGCTATTAATGATGATGCCTTAGCAGGGGGGAAGACCACATCTTGGTTCATGGAGATCCACCTGAGCCTCTAGCTGGAACTAAGTTACAATGGCAGAGTCTTTTTAATGAGTGAATTGGATGTGGTTGAGCCAGGAATTGATGTGAAGGGGCAGCCTGATAATACCACTGTTACTGAGCTCCTTCTCATAGTAGAAATGCACATGAAATGCAGGAACCCGATACCTTCCTGGGAGAGGGAACAGAGAGATTTTTGTCTCCAGTCCAATTTACCCGAATTCTTCCTAGAGCACTAAGTGACAAAGACGGCCTTCACTGAGAGCTTCGAAAGGAAATTGCTGTTTGCATAAAAGACATACTAAGTTGAGTTGGTTGTAAAAAGGGAACTTCAGCGAGAGGAGAGAATGGAACAAACCTCTTGGAAGAATGTCCAAAAGGCGCTGGTTGTGGGAAATGAGGCTCAACATCTGTGTCCCAGTTGGGCTGTCACTCAACGAGAAAAGCAAGTGCCTGGCTTTGGGTGTGCTGCTAGACATTGCAGATGGTGGCTCCTGTGTAGAGAAAATCAGAGGATGCTCAAGACTTCAGCAAGGACAGTAAGAGAAGGGAGGGCAATCTGCAGCTGAGGTTAGAACAGTTTAGAGTTTTGCTGGTTTTACAGCAAAGGTAACAGAAAAAGAAAAAGAAACACAGGGCTACCAGAAAATCCTGCTAGGTTTTGATCTCCATTTGAATACGTTAGTAAGGTGACCTGGAAAATTTCCTGCCTCCACAATTCTTGTCTCCAGGAAATGAACCCTCAAGCAATGCTGCAAACCAACCCAGCTGCCAACATGGCTGCGACTAGCTGAGGGGGAAACAGGGTGACAATTTTCAGTCCCAGTTCCGCAATCGGAGTGCTACAGGCAGAGACTTCTAGGTAAAACATGAGTCCATGCAAAGGACAGGGTCTCTCTGGGTGAATGGGTGAGGCCAAGGCACCGGCGTAGTGAGCTGTGTGGGTCTAAGTGATGACAGAGGCTGCAGCAAGGAAAGGAAATTTCCAGTACAACCCTGTGTGTACAGAGTCATTTTTCTGCCAACTAGGAGCAACCAAAGAGCAGATGACTCATAAGTACACATCTCTCCTGGCTGCTTTGGGAGCTCTCCTCTATCTGGTCCAACTGCTACGTACCCTTATCCTTTGTGCTGATGAGGAAGTCAGACATAAATACGTGGATCAAGGCCAGCAAGGCTACTGGTGAGACTGTAAATGCCATGATGGTGACAGTGTGACCCATGTGCTAGAAGGCTGCATCTATAAAACACACAGTGGTTGGTGCGTCCTTCGTGTGTGCTAGTGCTTTGAGCACCTTTGCATCCAGGAAAGTGGATGTATTTTTCAGTAAAACATAATGGCGAGACCTCGTTAAGTACCTTCTTCTACCAGCAGCCGTTGAACAGCACTCCCTCCAGGAAACTGCCACTACAAAGGTTAAAGTACGGGGAGGATATGAGTGAGAAAGGGAAGAATGGGAGAGGAAGCACCGCAGACCCTATTACCATTCACTGCTAACGAGCTGCTGAGTACATGGGCCATTGGTTCCCTCTTTCTAAACATGTGAATGAGGAACGACAGCAAAATAACCCAACGGAGTGCAAAAGGTTCCCTGGGAGACGTGTCAAGAGCGCACTCCAGAGCCTGATCTTCCTGCTATGTTTGGAGAGGCTGCCACTGGGCAAAATGTTTACTAGACTGACTCAGATACTAATGGGAGTCAGGGGATAAGGGGGAGAAGAGGGAAACAAAGAAGTCAGCGCAGAAGAGGAGAGATGAACTTTCATAAGGGGGAAGTGAGGAAAGCTTGTTTATGAGCTGCTTTGCCAGGAAGTCCTGTGACTGACCTTATTTCACACACCGATTTTATGGACCAAAGTTGTACTTATGGCACGCAGGACAAAATGCACAACAAAGCTGTGAAAATGCGGGCTCATCCTTCCTTCATAAGGTTATAGCAGACTCCCTGAAAGATGTCCTCCCATGAGAGCATCCTACCAGAGCAAGGCTTTGCACTTGCAGCTAAGACTGTTGTGTGGAGGCCTGGGAGCAGATTTTGTAACCCCGGGGAGGAAACAAACCCAGCAGAGCTGGGTGTTCTTGCAGAACTGGGGTTTTTTTTTGCAAATTAAATAAAAATCTGACATGCTGTAGTTTTGCAATGTGCTGTTCTGACTGCTCCTGTGCAGCACACTGGCGCATCTCTTCCCTTTCTGTTCCCCCTCTCCTGCACCTGTCCTCTCCTCTTTGCACTCAAAGGAGAGCAAGACTATACTGTTCTACAGTTTCAATGGCAACTTTTGGACTGCATGTGAAATGCATGAAATTGTACAGGAGCCTACTCTAGCAGAACTTTCCTCTTTCTGTCCATACCATGCTGTGGACAGAAGACTAGAGATGATCTAGGAGTCTGTGCAAGCCAAATGGGACAGACACTAAGCACAAAGTCGCCTTGAAAAGCCTGTGTTCATGGCAGGGCAAGTCCAGGAAGATGCTGACAGACTGAAAAAATCAGGTGAGGAGAAGAGGGATGGCTCAAGGGCAATAGTGCCAATGAAAAAAATTGTAACAAAATAATGCTTGACTTGGTTAAACATCAACTCACAGATATGAGAAACAAGCCAGCCTCCTGAAAGGGTTTGCACAAGCAAAAAGTATGAACTGTTTGGCCTAGGCCCATAAAGGCACGTGTAACAAAAACAAAAAACCAAATGAAACAATTTTCAGAAGCAGACTAAATAACTGGAAAAATGTGAATGGGGCATGAGGCACTAGCCTGGGTGTCAGGGCCCAGCGAGCAGAATGGGGTGCATGTGGTGTCTCAGCTCTGTCACTGCTGTCTGCCTACACTGCCTGCACCCATGCCAACAATGTGGGGACAAGGGACTGGTGTGGGTGCTGCCAGGCAGGGTGAGCAAACACCCTCAAATGTCCTCCCTGCCCCACAGCCTGCTGCGAAGGAGGGGAAGCCGTGCAAAGTGCTGTGCCTCCCCTGCCAGCTCCTAGGGGAAGATGGGTCACCGATCTGCAAGTGTAACATCAGAAAGGACAAGTAACCCACGCAGACTGGCCCAACATGGTGCCAGTCTGTGGAGGTTTATGCTTCAGCTGCTTGCCACACACTTTGCGCAGCCCGTGAGCTGCTCAGGGCAGCACCAAGCCCTGAGAAACAGGCCCAGCCATGAGATATTTGGTCTGATGCCCCCATGGATTAGGTAGGTCCCAGCTGGCCAGCTTATCATCCTAGATGACTTCCCTGGCATGTCTTCCCATACTGCTGCGGTTTGGTGGTTTACGGCTGCTCTGATGGATGCATTGCTGGCTTGTCCCTGTGAAAATGCCAACCTAATGAGTGGATTTTCAACTGCATGCTGTTGGCAAGGTCACAGTACTGCAGGGATGGAAGACCACTGCAGCTGTTTTGATCCGCAATGCAGTTCTCCCTGCCGTCATGGGCAAAGAGGGTGGAAACCTCCTTTTCTCTGGTGGAGAGCTGTAGAGGGAGCAGGGACACAGCCAGCAGCAGTGGATCACCCCGGGCAGAGATGCACGCTATGACACAGTCCCACAGGAGCTGTGGGTTTGCACTCACCAGGATGCTAGGATGCCTTGTACCCAGACCTGGTGCCCCCCTGCCTGTATCACTCCCATCCCTCCGGTTCCTGGTGCAGGCAGTGTCACCAGGAACTTGTCACTTCCATGCTAGACAGACATGGTGCTTCTGCAGCCTTGCCTGCATGGTTGCATTCACCTCCCAGCTAATTATAGCTAGGGTAGATTGAAGTCTCTCCTGGTGCTTCCCCATCTGGTGTGGCATGTTTTGGTGGGCAGGTAACGGTCTGGCAGCGTATCCCACTTCCCACCCACCTCCCCGTCCCTACCATGGCTTTGCACAGCCCTGACCATCCAGCGCTCCCACGCTGTGGCAGAGACCGTGCTGAACCTCACCTGCAGCTGCAGTGCTTCCCCTGGATTTCCCCAGCACTCTGCACGATGGTTTCTGTAGGTGGTTTCTGTAGGTGCTTTGCTGTGCTTCAGAGGTGCCTGTATAGATGGATCCCATTTAACCCACTTTGATTAACATGCTCCTGCTATCAATCAGCTCTAGCTCCTCATCTCATTCCATCCGTTGTGTGCCCATGCCCGTGCTCCTGTGGCATTTAAGTGCCTGAATTTTGGAGCAATTCATGCCAGCTAGGTATCACTACTTGTGCTCTATCAAAATGCAACACCCAAGCTCACACACACGTATGCAAATACACGCATGGATGGCCTTCAGCCCCCACTTTCCATCACTGCAATAAACACCCTGATGCATCCTACAGTACAGCTTCCTCAGCCTTTTGATTTTGCCCCAGTTTTTCCCCCAGCTCAGGCTTTGTTCCCAGGGAGGGACCTGAAGAGCCAGCCACAGCACAGACCCCACGTGGCTCCCTGGGGTCCAACATAGGTGACCCTTTGGCCAGGCTGGCTTTTGAGACCTGCCTCCACAGGTGGCTGGTGCGGACCTGGGTTCACCTCACCCTGCTGGGGACAGCAGTGATGCCCAGCTGGTCCTTGGCTCAGCGCATGCCTCTGGCCTGTGCCAACAGGGAGGGCTACAGCTTTCCTCCCAGCAGGGCTCCCTGCAACTGCTTGGGCGTTAAAGGAGACGGGGCCCTTGCAAGGACACCCCACAGTCTGCTCCTATTTTCTCACTCTGGCAAGACAACAGGGATTGCGGAGTGGTTTGCCCCAGCTGATACCAGGGCAAGAGCTCAGCATCTCCCTCCTTCCTCCAAGTTTCTACTGCATCTCCAGCTTAGGAAAGGAAAACACAGCCTGGCAGCGTGCCTGGTCTAGCACTCTGCAGGGTGGAGAAGGATGAGGGTCAAACCTTACTCTGGGTCAGGTAAGGTGGAGATGGGAGCCTCCTGCGCCAGGCCAGCGCCCAACCGGGGGACCATTCCCACAGACATCTGCCCTTCTCCTTAGAAAAGCCGCTCTAAAGAACAGTGCCATGTCCCTGCAAAGGTCACATTCCCTAGAAACCCACACTACAACGGCCCTTTCCACCCAAAAGTCCCCAGTTTCCTCTTCTTTGGGGAACAAGGAAAAAGAGTGAAGGGGAGCAGCAATCTTCCCCAGTGTTAACTCTTACCCTGGTTAGCTGGGAGAGGCAACAAAACTGCAACCAGTTATCTCAAAGAGGCAGCAAGCACCTGGTGAAGCAAGGCCTCTCCTCCAGTTATTCGGTAGATACTTATCACATAACACCGACACATGCACCAGCACTGCCTTTGAAGCTGATTTGTTTAGGAAACAAAAATAAGAAAAAATAACCAAGTCACCTGAGGTGTCTGAGCACGAAAAGGAAGCTCAGTAGCCAATTAGCTTCCCTCTGATGCCTGAAGTGGATGGCGATTTGGGGGCGGAGGAGAGATAAGACAGCAGATTAGCTTTCGTTCATTTGCGAGTCAGGCGGGTTCAACAGGATTTCTGGCTGCTGACATCAGCGAGCTCCCCAACAGAGGCAAGGCAAAGCCAACATACTAAGCTTTCAGTAAACACCACAGAGACGGTCATTATTGGCTTATTAATAAAATGTCACCCTCCCCTGTCATCTCGGGCTTTTGAACAGGGCCTGGGCAACCCACTCTGCCCTCTGCCCCTGAGGGACTTCCCAAGTGTACTTTATCTTTACTAATTCGGGCTGTCCTGGCAGAGCAGCGCTGGGTCCTTTCCTATTTATTTGTCCCGTTGCACCAATTTCTCTTGATCCGGCAGGAGCAGACATCATGTTTGTGCTGTGTAGATGGATGCTGTTCTGGGTACCTGTGCTGGACACCTGCAGTGCAGAGGTAACTAGCTGACCACGGAGAGATGTGTAGTGGCAGAGGAGGCTTTATTAGTACCATCTGTTGCATGACCACAGTGCCCATCTTGTGGTACTGGGAACCCTGCAGCAAGATGTAGCACATTGTCAAGCCTCCGAGAGTGGCTGCCAGAGGTCACAGGCTGCTCGGTCCTGCTTGTTAGAAAACACAGATTCAGTTAAAAGAAGAATGCATTTTGTTGAAGTATCAGAGACGGGCTGTTGCCTGGGAATAAGGTTCAAAGGTGGCTGCAAGAACCCTCTCTGCAAAAGGGAACGTGATATCTGCTCCTGACACTAATTAACTCTTAGGTAATGCAGCCATGAGCAGCTCTCACCCACAGCACTAGCTTAAAAAAAAAATAAAATTCAGGAGATGGTCCATAGGCAGCTCCTGTCAGGTGCACACCACGAGGGTCCCATCCATGCCTCTGCTCTGCTCTCACCCTTGGGCTGCATTTTGCACCTCGACCAAAGCCCCTTCTGGTCTCTCTGGGTGCTGCTCCGTGCCTGGCATGAGGGCTGTGTGCCAGTGGAGAAGCAGCAGGACTCCTCTCACACATGAGCCGAAGGCTGGCAGGAGGCTGTAGACCAGGGACATTCCCAGGCAGAAGGTGCCAGCACTCTGAGACGTTCTGGGAACTGTTAATCCCTCACGGCCAGGCGTCGCCCCGGTTTATTCAAACAGCTGGAGGGATGCACTCCCTCTGCTCACCAGCCAAACCAGGCGCCCGGCATCAGCCCCAGCGCTGGCCGTGCCCTGGAATACGCGCGTACGCCCCGGAGCGCACCCGCACCCCTCCGAGCGCTCTTACACGCCCGTGGGCACACCCGCACAGCCAGCCTTGCTGGGGCCAACAGCCGCGATGCTGCTGGACTCCCGGGCACGGACGAGGAGGGGACTGGGGGTGCCAGGGCACGTGCAGGGCTGGCCGGGGGTGCACGGCGGGGTGGCCTGGGCACTGCCGGGGGGTGGGCGGTGCGGCCTGCGCCGGGGGCAGCCGGGGGGGCCCGTTCGCGGGTGACTCCTGCCCCCCAGCGCCGGCTCCGGGCAGCGCCGTGCTCCCAGGGCCCGCTCTGCCCTCCGCGCGCCCGGCCCGGGCTTGCTGGGCCCGCCTTGGCTTTGCCGCCAAACGTATTTTTAAACATCGGTGTAAAAAAAAAAAAAAAACCAAACCAAACAACCGCGAACTAACCACCACCACCAAAAATACCCGCAAACAAAAACCCACTCCAAAACACACAAAACCCCATCCCAAAACAAAAAACAAACAAAACCCCCACCCCACAACAACGACAAAACGAATCGGCCATAGAAGCACCCGCAAACACGTACGTGCACGACAGGGACAAGCTCCCAGTGGGTGACGCCGAGCCTACCGACCCGCGCGGGCCGTGCCTGCTGGCCTTGCAGCTGGTGATGCTGGCACCCCCGGGCCTGTCCTGGATCCTCTGGTTGTTGGTCACCTTGCAAGTTTGCCAGTTTGCACTCAAATTTTACATCGCCACTCCTTGTGTAAACCTGAGTTTTTGGAGGTGCAGTGGAGGGGGCTGAGTGCTTCCTCTCCGGAGGAACTTTTGGGCTTTCTGGCACTTTCAGCTGATTTTGTTAAGGGGCTGACCAGGCTCCTGTGTGGCTCTGCTCCTACCAGCTTGTGAATATGGGAGAGGGATGAGCACTGTGAACGCATCCCAGGCAAGGGACTACAGCGCACCTCCTAGCTGCCAAGGGGCTGTCAGGGACTGCACGGCACAAGCCTGCAGGAATCAAGGTTTCATTCATTTCAGTACTCACAGCCTTTTTCTGTGGCATGGAAAGTATAACACCTTTCTCCCTGTCCACCCTCTGAGCTACAAAAAGAACACGTAACAGGAGCCCAAGCTCTCCTGAGGAGCTAGCTATCCTCCAGCATTAATAACTACAGACAGACATGGCCAAGTTGCACCTGGCAACAGCATTGCCTCAGAGTGTCTGCAAACGAGGTGCAAGTAACACTAGGGCCTGCCTGCCATGAATCTTGCAGTGTTTGACATTCTCCCAGAGCTCCACATCCTGGAGACAAACGGCTACACGTCACTCATGCAGAGGTATCTCACAACAGCTAAGCAGTATAATAAGAGCATTAATTGTGTACCAATTCCTGTAGAGGCCGCACATAACTCATTTATAATAGTGTCAGGGGCCTCAGCGTGAGGATCTGCTAACTAGTCTGTCCTTGCTATCACAAGCTGTGCATGCTGAAGAAAGTGCTTCTTTTCCAAGTTTATACCACTTATTTGACCTAGCGAGGAATAAAAGTGGAAACAATTGACAAGTCAGGATATAAATGTAGTAGAAGAACACTATAAGCAGAAGCACATGTATAAAATCATTCAGAAAACACCTTCGATCTGACATGTCTGTTACTTAAATATGAAGAAGCATGGTCATATTCCACATCATTCAGAAAGACACTTTAATCCCATTACAGGAGGAACATTTCTGCCTTGCACACTGATGTTCAAGAGCTGCATCAGTACAGACGGGAGGAAAAGCTGAAAGCTGGGAGCAGCTGTGCCCAGGGAGAGCACCCCGGGAGATGCCTGGGGAGGAATCACAGGGCTGCCTGCCCTGTGCCATGGGCTGAGTGGAGCAGGGTGCGTGCCAGCTTCTCGGCTGCTTCTCAACTGAAGGGGCTAGGAATGCTAAAGCTACTTCTGCTCTGAACCAGCTGGCATTGCACCCTATTTTCGGCTGCCTACCTGTACCTGTGGGAGGGAAAATAGCTTGGTGAACGTCTGCTCTGCACTAGTGACAAAGCTTTCGGTTGCTTCCTCTTCCTAGTTGCTTAGAAAAAATTTTAAAATGACATTTCCCAATCCCAGGCAGGGTGTTACGTTCCCTCAAGATGAAGCAAAACTGTACAACAGCTGAATCAGCTGTGGGTTGTGTAAATTACACTTTTGTCACGCAGGGAGAGACATCCACTCTAATCTCGGTGTTACTAACATCCACAAATCCGCATGGACCATCACGTTATTATTATTATTATATTATTTATATATTATTATATATTTTTATATATTTATATTTCTATTTATTATATATATTTTTATTTTTATATATAATTTTATATATTTATATATTATTATATAAATTCACAGCTCTGGAAGTCTTCACGTAAATAAAATGAACACTGCAAAACCATGTATATTAAGAAGAAGTTGCTATACAGCTTCCCCACTTAGAAATAAAATAAAAGGTTGCAGGTGTAAATAAGACCATTTAAAGATCTGTATCATGACGTTGGGCCCTAGAAAGCTGAAAATCTCTTACTACTTACAGTGCATCGTGTATGAGCACAACAAAGCCCTGAACTCTCTTGGTTGCTGTTTTTTAGAGTACACTTCCCATTTTTGTTCTACTTCAAGAGCACAGCAACAGAACAAAGAATTTGCATTATGTGCACTTTCAAATTTTTTTTAAACATTTTGAAAATTGCCATTGAGAAATGTACAAAATACATGGCGTGTAAAGAAAACAAGCCAGTGAACTATTTAAGAGCAACATTGAACCACCTTTGAGAGCACTCTGAACAGAGGAAAGCTGCACATTGGAACGGATTGATGTGCATACCGGCACGGCTCTGCCTCCCATCTCCCACCAGGCACTTGTACCATATTTGGTAGAGTAATGAGGATGTAAGACCTGAAGGAAGAGCCTGGCTTGGCAGGCAGTTGACAATAAAGACTGTTTTGCATATGCTGTAATTTATGGTCACTACCCCATGAGCACTGATGCTTCTCATTTGCCCTGAGCATGCCCTCCCTCTGCCCTTCAGCCCTCAGCCCACCAGAACTGGGCTCTGAACCACAGCTTCCGGCAGGACTGAGGGCATGAAAGCAACAGGCTAAAACGAGTCCTGATTAACAGGGGACAATCCAGACAATAAAAGAGCCTTTGGATACACTATGAGCTAAAGGAAGATAAAGTGCAGGCTCTTGACCTAATGGGAAACATCAGAATGAGCTGCAGTGATACTTGGTGCAGTCAACTTTTCTTTCATTTTAGTCTTTACAAAAAGCATTACCTATAGCCACAGCAAATTGACTTTAATAAGCAAACAAACATATACCCAGACGAACAGGCTGGAAAACATTCAGGTAAAGTGGATGACTTCAGGTGGGCAGGACTTATTAATCCTGCAGTACATAATGATCTAAACACTGATGTAACCTGAAATGTGGGCAGTTTTCCTCAAGGCCTGTAGCAAACAGGGTAAGTCTTTAAAAACTGAAGGACAAACATCTTGTTTGTCTTCAGAAAGGAAACATGCAAGAAATTATTGGTCCATTTGTCCAACTTTTATCCCTAGAGTAATTCTGGAACACAGTAAACAATTTTTTTTATCCCTTCTTCTCATTGTTCACCAGCCATCAAGAACAGTTTGTGCCAAACCAACCCAGTTTCCCTTTTTGATAGGCTTAATGTATGAAACATCCTTCTGATCAGCTTGAGGAAATACAACAGTTAATCACTGAGATGGATATGCAGCTGGCCAAAAAAAATACCCCCTCTTAAAGAGCACTTGGCCATCCAGCAGGACAGCAAATGCTGCTACTTGGCTGGAACCTGTCCGGTTAGCAGCTTTATTCAGAGTTTCAAACAATTTGATCATGTGAAAGAAGGCACTCCACAGATTATATCAAAGGAGGAATGATTAGAAAGATATTCAGGGACACAATTAGAGTATAAAAAAAAAGGCAGCAGTTTTCCACATGACACAGCAACACAAATGACAAAACCGCAATCCAATAAAATTGTTATAAGCATTCCTCTTAGGCAGGAGAAATCAATTCTGCAGTAAGGAGAGACTGACAGGGCAGCAGTGCTGCTAAAAGCTCAGAAATCATAGAAAGCCACAAACTGAGGAGCAGCTATACAATGATCTGTTGCCACAGAAAGCAGCAGCTACTTGTTCTGGATGATCTTGGGGGAAGAGGACTGAGAGACAAATAAGGTGAATGTTCTGCTAGCTTGGGGATGATGCAGTCTGGCTTAGATAGCAATGCACTCAGCTCACGAGGGGACCAACAAGAACAATGAATGATTTAGAAAACATAACTTCGGAGATGAGATTGAAAGATTCGGGCTCCTTTTCCAAAGCAGAAAAGAGCAGAGACTGAACTCAAGGCAGCGTGATCAGAGTGCAAACTAGATGCTAAACAACCATGGTCCCTGGTGATGGGAGGAAGGAGAAGGCGGCAACTTAATTTGCAGCAAAATCAATTTAGGTCAGTTACTGGGGGAGTTTTCTAATTAAGAGGAATACAGCAGTGGGACAGAGCATTTGAGATACTCTTTCACTAGATTACAAGTTGGACAAACCTCCACCAAGGGTGCTTTGTCCTGGCACTGCTCTGCAGAAGAGCACGGTGTAGGTGGTACCCTGACAACTCTTCCAGCCCTACCTAAGCTTTAATTAACAGATGATCAATACACTTCTACGTGCACCCCAGAAACAAACAAACAAACAAAAATTGTTACACACCTAATACAAATGGGTCAGTGTTTCCAAGGCTGCTGGATTTTTGCTCCAATCCAAGCTCAAACACAGCCCTTGAAGCCCCGCATGCAGAAAGGCAGATTTCCCTCTCTGACTGGTACATTACCAGCTTTTTTACCTTTTATTTGTCCCAGGGAAACAAGTCACAAAGTCTTGTATGCAATAAAAGTGCTATAAAAATCAGCTGTGGAAAAATGTCAACTAATGGCTCTGCCTTAGTACCTGCTGATCTAGTCGGGGTTATCTACAGCTGAATATTCTCCTAGAATATGATAGGATGCTTAAAACTAGTTTTTAACTAAAAAGTTTTAACTAAAAGTTAAAACTAAATAGCCATACTCTGAATAATTTTCCCCGTAGCTGACTTTGACATTTGAAGGACTGAGCAGTTTCACACCTTTCAAGAGTACCTAGCTGGCATTTCTGAAGTTTCTACACTGACATTTTGCATGAAGGAAGGAAAATAGTGAGGCTAAGAGGCTTTGAAGTGCAGGAGGGAGAAAGGCTCCAACAGGCAAAACAGATAGACACAAGCTAATTTTGGTCCTCTCACTGCCATTGTAAACACTCAGTGGACTTTGTTTGAACTTGCTACATTAAAACAGGTTCAGGAGAAGTGGCAATGACATAGATAGGGGCCTTATCTGGTGTTTCAAACTGTACAGAATTACACTGTATGTGTGCAGAGAGCTCTGAGACAGCAATTGCTGATGAGATAGGACCAAATTGATCTTTTGCTAGATCAATAAGAAAGGATGCCCACTGCACACAGCAGTTTGTTCCTAGGATGAAGCACATATTCAGATTTTTTTTTTTTTTTTAGAACAGATAATATAGGGCCAGATTTACTTTTAAAGCAAGACATTAGTTTAACTCCTGGTTCAAGTTGCTCCTAACTTTTGATCTAGCTTAGTAAACTTTGCCCAGGTTCCAAAAAGTTAAGTCTGGGCTTAACAAAACCTCTTTCTCTCTAAGCTTTCAATCTCATCATGCTCTTAGCCAAGTCAATTTTAGCAGTTTAGCAATCTCTTCATACATGCTTTGTACAAGACTTATCAAAACAATTGCAGTACTTTGGCAAAAGCAAAACAAGGAGCAGTGAGTATTACTAGAATACAGTGGCTGTTTTACAGCTTTGCGGTGACAGCAGCGATCGTCTTTCCCTGCTGAGTTATTACCTTCAGGAGACTTCTTGGCAAGAATCAGAGTACAGCTATAGAAGGGATACTTTAGTGGTAAGCAACACAAGGTTTACAAGCAAAGAAAGGATTTCACTATTCTAACAAACATACTTGGAGAAAAGAGAGCAAACCCCCCCACCCCCCAAAAGTCATCAACAAGCTTTCGGGCTCTTACACACTACAAACGTGAGGCAGAGTTTCCGCACCTGCAAGAAAGTTTGTCCCTCTGCTGTGCCTCCCACCCAAACCCGTATTGCTTTGCTGTGGTGATAGCGTGGATTTCGTTACATCAAAGTGATCTCAAGTCTCCTACTTTTACTGTGATTCAACATAGCTAGCAGGAAGCTCATCCAAATAAAAGATTTTAATCTGGTTTTGCATTAGATTTTATCTAGAAGCTACATTTCTACAGCTGGCAATACAACCAAGGGGGATTGCTCCCATAAAACATTTTTGCAAACATTGAGTAAAACTGAAGTATTTGAGAATCATCTTGATTCAGTAACTCTGGTAGATCTGCTCCTCCCAGCCCCATCATGTCCATTCCTGGACCTGAAGAGCTCAGCTGCTGCCCGACCACGGTGCTGGGGTGAGAAGCAAGCAGGCAGGTTTCCGCAGCGCCCTGACCATACCTGGGCTTCCACTCACCTACCTCTGCTCTTTCTTGGGTGAGGGGAAAACCCTCCAGAACTGAAAGTACCTTCTTTAAAAATGAAAAATAAATCAACATTCCCCTTCTAGGGGAAATTTTGAATATTTGAAGTTCCAATTCAGAACTAAGTTTATTGAATATTTTCCAGTGAATGGAAATACCCAATCTGTGAATCGTTCTACCTAGTAAGCACTGTAACACCATGGCTTACAATTCTGTGTGTACATCTATTGACTCATTTAAAGCTATCCAACTATATCATGGCATTCCTCAATTGAAATAAATAAACTAAAATTCACAAAAAAAAAAGACATAAAGTGCTTAATTTTTCCTAGCATGCCAAATATATAAAACTTAAATTATTTAAAATAATGTATTAAAATAGGAAAAAATCACTTATGGGGAGTGATTAAAATCATTATTGCAGCAAAAACCGTAGAATTGGAAAAGAAAAATTCACATGGACTTGCTTTCTAACTTCACAGTTTATTCCTTAATTTTGAACAATCTGCTTACTGACTTGAGGGGCACAAAGTATGCTTTCTCTGAATCTTTCAAAGAAATCATTGCCAATATGTTTATTTGGCACTTAAACACATTTGGGTTTAAGTAATTAGGTAGTGGTTTTCATGAGTTTAACAACCTGGCATTTTTAATGACCTCAGCAGCTAACAAAGACATAAAATGTTGGAGCTATGTTTGGTAAGCCTACAGCAACCTCAGTCAAATTCCAGTCTGAGGATTTATTAACTGTCTACAGTGCTATGAAAAAACATGCCAATGTGAAAAGGTAGCGTGGCATTGAGTAAACAGAGGCTGAGAGCACAAGCCTGGTGCACAGTTCCATCTCCACCTCATTACTCCATCCAAAAAAACAGCAGCGTAGCATTCCCCACTGATTGCATGGCTGAGTTCACTTTTGAAAGGGAAGAGGGCAAAGCAACACTTGGTTTTTTCCCTCTCTGGATTCTGCATGCCTCAAGCATGGTTTCTCATTAAACCATTGCCATCTCTTCTGTCTCAGTTTATCTTCTCAACCCAATAATGAAATGCCATCCAATTATATTGAAAAACATTAAAACATATTTATTCATTCTTTGAACAAACTTACAGATCAAGTAACTGCAATGAACAAACAAATGATAGCAAAACTTGGAAAATTTCAAGCTAAAAAACCCTAACCATAAACAAGACAGAGAATATACTCAGACACCTACTTCACATGCCAAAACACAGGCTCAAGAAATCCATCCATTAGGAAGTGGGTCAATTACTATTTTTCAGGACAAAAGAATCACCCAAAACATTTCTATATAGTGATCTAAACCATCCACTGTATTTAAGTGTTCCTTTTGGCCTGACACCTTCCATCTGTTTTTTCCACTCCTTTGGCTTTATGAATTTGGATTTTTGTTGTTTTTCAAACAAATAAGCTTTTGTTTTACCTTAAACACCAAAAGTCAAAAGAATTTAGGGTAAAGTACCAAGGACCAGCTTCCTAGATTGCCATGCTGAAAGCCACAAAACTTCGTATTACACCATTATGCTTACTTACATTGAAATCACATACTTCCATTTGTCTAGTGGTCTATGACGAGCAACATTCTAGATGAGGTAGATTTGAGAAATATTTATATCGCTATAGTGATATAAATGTTGTGGGGGAAAGGGGATTACTTTGGCACAGGAATTTAATTACCCTTGCCCCACGCTATTCCTTTACCTCTGAAATACCAGATAATGCTGCTAGCTGACTTTGTATAACCTGAGTTTTGTTGTATCATCTCACTGAAATCCCTGAGGCTTTGTTCTCGTTGTCTCATTAACCAATTTTCATAATGACATTTTTTTTTTAACCTGATTGTAAGTAAAAGATTTAAGCTAATATGGGGTCTGCTAGTTCTGCTACATTTCTCCTCCCCTTTCTACCACAAGTAACAAGAGGTAGATAAGAGATGTGGAAGAAACTGTGTATTTGAGAGGCTCAGTGGAAACTGGGGAAAGAACAGGGTTTATTGAGAGTGAGGAAATACATAACAGAGTAAAGGATGTAAATTTGTAGCTAAAAAGCAAACT